>JAADVY010000103.1:0-30256 GCA_023336035.1 Pythium plurisporium
TATGTGCGTGGTGCAGATGCTGTACGACGCTGGGCAAATTCTTGGCGGCTTCGTCGGGGGATATGTGTCTGACAAAATGGGTGTACGCTCCCCTGTGGTCGTGGGAATGCTGTTGCTCTCCTGGTTGACGATCTACAATTTTCACGGGGCCACTGCGGGCGGGATCGGATACCTGATCATTGCCGCAGGGTTCATGTTGGGCGGACCAGCGAATTTGATCAGCACGGCTATCTCAGCTGATTTGGGTACCCATGAGAGTATTCGCGGAAATGCTGCCGCGCTCTCAACAGTGACCGGAATCGTGGATGGGACAGGCAGTGTGGGAGCGGCTCTAGTGCAGTACCTCGTCGGTTATCTCGCGAACTGCCACGAGGAGCCAAAAGGCTGTGAGCCCAAAGATCCCAAGTGTACTCAAGTTTGTACGTGGGAGCCAGTCTTTCTGCTACTTGAGATAGGCACAATCCTTGCCTGTGTCTGCCTGACACGCCTGCTTTATCACGAACTTCTCTTGATCAGCGGTCGCCGTCGCACAGCTCTGGACGATTAGAAGTTCAATCGTTGTCGCTGATATATTAGGCTCAATAATAATGTCTCGACTGATTAAACTGATTGCCCGACAGGTCTCATGTGGGTTATTTTGTACAGAGAGACACTCACCGAAATGAGAACACGTAAAAAAAGCGGTCAGCCTTCTGCTGTCCGACACCACGAACCTCAGCCATTTCATCCACAGTTTGGGGCTCATTTCTCAAAATTTCCTGCGGCGGAAAGTTATGACGTTAAATACACAGCAAGAAGCCGTTGAGTCACTGACTAGGTAACGTACCCTGATGGCACGTCGTGAGAGTGCGTCTCTCTTTGGTAGCTTTTGTTTTCTTGCTTCTGCAAGCACTTTTTGGTAGTAGTACTCGACAGTAGAAGCAACGGGCTCTTCGAGATGCTCAATATCATCACTGACCCTGGGTGATGGCGTACTTGTGCTTCCCGCCTCGATTATCTCGCCACTCCAGCGGATCGAAGTGTCGACCATTGGACCGCAGTTGCAGTTACGCCGACATGGCTCGTCCATGACATGACCGAAGTAGCTTGCTAGGTATGCTCGGCGACATTCGGCAGTTTCGCAATACAAACCGACTTCCTCGACATGAAGATGGGAACTGCCACCGGAAATTGTCGTCCCATCCTTTTCATCAATACGCTCCGTCGAGATCCAGTGTGCTCGGGCTTTGTCTTCAGGTGAATACAGCAGAAGACATGTTGCCGGTTGAGCATCCCGCCCAGCTCGACCCTACAGTTCAAGTGTTCTGGTTAGTAGTGGTCACTGGCAAGGACAATCACAGAAAACCACTCATACGATCTGCTGGTAATACGACGCAAGGGAGAGCGGCAACGAATGATGAACCACGAAACGGACATCTGAGCGGTCGATGCCCATCTACGGGATCCACAAATCAAAAGTGAGCTGGCAGAAGTGATCAGATAATCCCGCACGAAGTGATACTTTACCCCAAACGCACTTGTTGCACAGATCAATGAAATTTGACTGGCCATCCATTGCTTACGCACGAACTCGCGGCGTTTGGGCGGGATACCTCCATGGTACACCCCCGCACGACAGCCTAACCGGATGAGCTCCAAGCAAAGTTCATCTGCTTCTCGACGCGTGAGACAGTACACAATCGTCGCTGCAGTTCCGACCCGTTGCTGGATGAGGGCAGGGGCGTCTGTGTAGTTCTTCGAGACGACTTCGAGCCGGAGGTTTGGCCTATCGGAAATGTGCTGGATGAGCCTCATGTACATTGCACGACCAAAAACATCCATGCTTTCAGTCGGAATATCGATGCGGTGACCCGTTAGCTGCGTCTGGAAAAGCTCTGCGAGACGGGGAATATCGTCCTCGAGCACCGTTGCAGTGACCAACGTCACCGGGACGTGACTGAGGTGGCGCACCTTCCACCGGCAGAGCTCAAGGTAGGAAGGTCGAAATGAATTGCCCCATTCAAGTACACAGTGAGCCTCGTCCAGCACAATGCGACTGAGTCCTTTGCGGACCTGAATCGCTCGCAACCAGTCCTGCATCTCGCGGTTTTGCAGCAGGAATTCTGGGGTCGTGTACACGAGGCGTCGATTCATGAGGAGCTCCTGAAGAGAAATCGCACGCCGTTGGTACGATCTTCTCGTATCTGCTGAAATATGGATCGCATCAATGCCCTTGTATTTGAGGTTGGCGACCTGGTCCTGCAGTAAACACCAGCCAGAGGTCAGCGGGCTCTACTAGCGATAGAGCATCACGAACATGTGACGCACGTGCATGAGCGCGATGAGCGGAGACACGACGAGCGTAGTGGAGCCCGCAGGTGCGAGCAGCGCCGGCACTTGGAACGCGAGGCTCTTGCCTGCACCTGTTGGAAGGTGTAGGAACACGGAGAAGCCGTCGAGCGCGCATGCGACGGCACTGGCCTGCTCCGGTGCGATTTGGATTTCGGCTGTTGGATCGACGCCGAGAACGAGACGGTAGGCCGCGTCCAGCGACAGTGGTGTGCTCTGACTGGATGAGCATGCGCCACCACCGAAAGACCAGGCGCGGAGCCGGCGCGGCGGCGGCGGCGGCGGCAGTGCTCGTGAACCCACGAGTCTCCGCCACATTTGGCACTGTAGTTCTTTTCTGAGTTGGACCGAGCGACTCAGACGTGGGTCTGGTTCGAGACCACAAAGAAAGATGAGGGAGCTGGTGGTCGGCCCGCTCACATGGGTATGTTGACCTTCTCCTCTCTGGCGATCGCAACTCGCCCTGCACCGCACTCATTCGGACGCAAACGTCTGCGGCATAGACCTACATAAAGCTCTTCGGCCAGCAGCTCTGTGCGAACGTGCGCGATTGGGATGGACTACCCAACAGCCACGCCTGGGCACCGGTGCAATCCGCATGCGCAGCACGGCTCCTCACCAAGGCGCAATGCGTTGGCATGCTCGTCGCCATTCACCAACGCGCAGAGCGAGGTGCGCGTGGGCTTAGATGATTGCAACGGATCGGATCGCAGGACTGACGCAGCGGACAGTGGAGCTGCTCATTGACGACGGAACGGCTCTCGTGCGCGCGGTGCAGTGGACGCCGACTTGGAGTGGTGAGATTGTGTTGGGAGACCTGGTGCGAGTAGAAGGAAAGCTGAACATGGACTCCAGCTGGGCGAGCGAAAACCGATCCGGTTCAAGGTATGTACCCGGAAAACTGTTTCTCCTTGGTCATGGTGGACATTGCTTTTTAACTTGATCCACTGTACTCCAGCTCTTCGGCGCGCGAGCTTCGTGTCGTGCGTATCCACAAAATCATGCAATCGAACGAAGAGCTACTGCACTGGTTAGATACTGTCGACTTGACATCCACCGTATATTCTAGTAGAGCAACGAGAACCTCGCCAATCGAGCCAAGTGCCAGAGAAGACTCTGTGCGTCACCAAATGCAGACTCCGTGGGACCGCATCGTAACACGCATATTCCTGGACATGGAGTGGAGCGAAGAAGACGTGACCATGTTCATGGATCGCACTGATCCCTCGCCACATGATCAGGTGCTTGTCGATACGTTACGAGCCCTAGTTGAAATGCAACGAAAGCTGGGCACCGTCGACTGGACGACGAGGGACACACGAACGAGAGACGCAGCACTTCGCGTGAGCTTTCCAGATCTCCTTCGTGATGCTCTCTACAAAAACGTACGCCGAGGTCACAGGTTTGCCTTCTTGGCAGATCGTACTAATCTTTGTGCATTCCTGCAGAATGTCGCCACGGCTGAAGCGCTTCACCATAACACCACCAGATCGCTTCGTCACGCATTCACGACACTGCGCTCATCAGGACTCATTTATCTAGAAGATCCAGAAGCAGACAACTACATCCTCCTCAGCGCTCCCTTTGTTCTGGCACCTTCCGTTATCAGCTTGCTGCGATGTGAGTCAAACGATCCGGTCACAGCGATCGGGTATCTACTAACTGGGATCTTAATTTCGTAAACTGATGTAGCCAAGCCAAATGGAGCATCAATCGCTCAGATTGCCGAGTGGGTGCTCACGCAGGAGCGGTTCAAGCGTGTTTCAATCGACAGTCTCGAGATCACACTCTCGCGACTTCGCCAAGCTGGACTCCTCGACCTTAAGCAAGATTCCCAACAATATGTAGCTGTCGATGCAGCAGCATGCACCAATAACATCAATTGAACATTTTAAACCTGAGCGCTTTCTAAGTAGTACACCCACGGAGGCAAATCTCTCATCGATGGACATGAGACGAAAAGCTTGCCGGTCATAGGTCCTGGCTTTCCGCTGCCAGGAGCTGCACTAACATCGACCTTCACGTTCACGATCTTGACTGATTTGGGGGGTATTGAGACAGTCTTCGTACTGACCACTAATCTTGGGTTATCAATAACAAATTCGAAATCCCTTTGCGTTGAGAACACGTTCTTGAACTCGATGTCTTTTGACCCAGAAAATACAAATGGTCCTTGAGGAAGTGGAGGTACGGCAGTACCTTGCAACGCGCAGCGATACTCACCCACCGTATCCGATACGACTAGTAGTGTGTCCTTCACTTCTCCCAGTGCTTCGGGTTCAAACTTGACTTGCACACTGTGAATTCTACCATCCCAATCCACTGCTGGCTCAATGCGCACACTCGCGGGCACTGTGAAGTGCGCAGGCTGTCGGACCGAGCAATCCATGTCTGTACCCTTGTCACCAAATGTTGTAAATGAGAATGTCTGCGTCTGTGAGCCCCCGAGAGGCGCCTTGAACTGAAGTACTCTTTCCACTCCAGCAGCTTGGGTCCCCAAGAGAAGTTTGTACGTGTACTCGCCAAGCTCAACAAAGGCGATCGTGAGTGTCGCCTCGGTGGGTGTCGTAGAGTGGATAATTGGTCGATACTCCACCTCATAAACGCCTTCTGGTCGCGCATTGATATCACTCACCTGACGCACACGCACGTAGGGGCTTGTACAAGTCCACCAATCTTTGTCCACGAACTGGATAGAGCGATCGCGCGCAAATGGGTTTTCAATCGTGATCAACTTCTTCACGAGTTGACGGACTGGTGCATCCAATCGCAGTGTGTCAACCTCGGCTGCTCTCGAAACTGTGACCTGTACTTCATACTGAAGGTACTCTCCATTTACCGGGTTCACAAAACGGACGACCAACTGGAAGGAACCTTCGGTGTACGAGAAAAACTTGAGATGATAATTGCGGGTGGCTGAAGGCTGGAGTGTGAGGGAAGGAGCACCCTGAGCTGTTACAGATGCTGTTAAAGGTTGCTGTATCTCAACACTGAAACTCTGTGACTCCTTGAGCCAGTTGGTGATGGACAGTGAGATTGGCAACGACTTCTTTGCTGGTGTGCTGACAGCCAGTGACCCCGCCAATGTGGGAGGTGAGGCTTTTCCAAAGAGATTGTACATCAATGCAGTTCCATCAGGAATCGCTAGGAATACGGATCCCTGGTGATGCTCGGGACGCGGCAGCATAGACGAACTTGCCTGTTCGTCAGGATGCCGTGTCATTGTGAGTGGGCGGTAGGTGATAGTCAGCATTGCCTTTCCTTCAGCAGGAACCGCTATGTTCTCAGGGCAACTCCAGTGATCCCCTTGAACAACTGGCAGCAAATTCCACGGCAATGAGGTCTTGTTGTCAATGTAGACCGTCTTTGTAATCTCTTCTCGCACGGGGGATTCGAAGTGGACATCCTGGATAGAAGATGACGCCTGATTAACACACGCCCCTACCAGAGTCAGGAAAACTGGATCCGTGCCTTCGATGATGCAGGCTAGTCTCTCATATCTCACATCCGCGTTAACAGCTGCCGGCTTGAATGTTATTTCAAGTGCTTTGTGATTGTTTGGCGGGACAATGCCTTCCACTGGTGTTAAAGTAAAGTCCGGCAAGAATGCACGTGCGTTCCACTGGAACTTCGCTGCGATATCACCCCGATTCTGAATGTGAACTTTGCGAACAAGCTGGGAGCCCAAACAGACTGTCCCGAACGAAACTGTGTCAGTCTCGAGCTGCACATCCATACCCTGGCAGGATCCAGTGAGAGTCAAAAGTTTTTTGCGGCAGCCGGCGACAAGAGCATAAACATCCCGCTGAAATGGAACTAGACGCTGAATTGGGGCAAAGCGTAACTCAACATCCGCGCTTTCTTTTGCCTTGAGTGTCATCTCGTGCTGCGGGGACAGATAAACGCCGAGTGACTGAAGCGAATTATCCTCGTCCACCAGTTCAACAGTTGCGCGACGTTTGGCGCGGTTGATTATCTTGACAGTGCGCGTTAGCTGATGGCCAATCTGAATCGAACCGAACGTCACGATCTGCATGGCAGTGTTTGCGAGCTCAACTTTCGGCGCGACGCCTTCTCCACGAATGCTCACCGCGACAGTTGACAAGCCGTTGATGACGAATGGAACGAGCTCAACATACGACACTTCTTGGCGTGCGGTGAAGATAATCGGAATACTAACCGTCTCACGTGGACCAAGAACTGTTGGAGGACAATCAACACGGAGGTGAGATTTCTTCTCAAACAAGCAGTCGAGGTCTACACTGCTGTCCGAGTCCATATTGAAGATTGTCAATGAAATCTGCTCCGGGCGAGGTAGCGAGTCAGCCTCAGTGATGAAGCAGGGACCAAAGTCATGGGTTGTAAACGAGAATTGAAGAGATGGAGGAACGGCCGATCCATGAAGACTAAACGCATAGTGCCGAGCGCCGGCTACTGTGCAAATCAGCTGACCCAAATTATCCAAGCTCATAGGCTTCGTCGGTGCAAAGAACAGGGTACAGATAACCTTATCGTTCTTCTTCACAGTGCCTTGTTGTGGCTCAACAGTCAATCCAGGAGCAAGAAGTGTTGTTGGGACTGTCTTGCTTGAAAGTGAGTGGGACCAGCTGAAATCGAAGTTGAACTTGCCAGTGTTGTGGATCACTACGGATCGTGATGCACTTTCGTGGACACGCACTCCACCAAAGTCTATGAAGTTACCGGATCCGGTTGTTGCATGCCGAGTTTCACTTCTTGTTGGGTCTTCTCCGGTGATGACAAGCGCGTCATGAATGCTGTAGCCTTCGCCCTTAACGTTGAGGGATAGCCGCGTAGGTTTCCGCTTGACAATGCAATTGAGGTTAAAATTGTAACTCTTCTCCTCAGTTGGCACAAACTCAAGATCGATGGCTACTCGCCCATTGGGTGGCACGACGCCACTAAGCGGGTGCAAGAGCAAAGCAGGAGACTCCCCTGCGAAATCAATGGATGTTTTGTCGAAGACAAAGTTGAATGGAATATGCTCGTGATTGACAAGCGACACGCTCTGGGAAGTCTTCGTACCAATAAGTAGAGTATTGAAGTTGACGCTACCACGGTCAAGTGTCACACGCGGTTCAGTCGTCGTACCGACGAATAAAAAGAGCTGGTTTACTTGAAAATGAGGTACGCAGAACCTCCAGAAGGCTTCCTGCAGCTCAAGTTGCTGGGGCGTGAATTCAAACACCATTTCGCACCGCTTACCTGCAAGCATGAGGCCTTTTGGAGTCGCGCAACGGAAAGAGGCATTTGGGTCGCCTTCAGCAGTCCAGCTGAACTCATAAGAAACATTTGTCGGATTCACGACGTAGAATCGTTTAGTGTTCTTCACTCGAACCCCTAGTGACTCCATTTCGATGATTCGGATGGATGGATCAAGTGGACCAAGCTCCCCACTGGGGCCCGGCAGGTGAAGAGCCCGTCGGCTTGCGTAGTCACTTTTCTCAACGTCAAAGTGACACGCGGGTCGGAGCGAACTACCACTCACCGCAATGGTGTGTGGTCTTTGAACAGACCGGGATCCACCACCTTCGATCTCATTGGCTTCATCAAGTACGCTTCTGCGGTTCTCAGTCTCCTGATCCTTCGCGATGAACTGAAGGTTGTAGTAATAATCGTCCACTTCCATGGGAGCAAATCTGACCACGAATGTCTGCGAGCTTTCTGCACAAATCACTCCGCGGGCCGGAGCAATATCGAAAGGGCAATCGTCATCACCGAATTCACTCACACTTTCGTTCGCCGGCACAAAATCATCCAAACTATGGACAGTTCGCACCATGCGTATCCACCGCCAAGCATACGATAATCGTATCTTGCTGGTATTCTTGATAGCAATCTTGTACGAGCAAACCTGGAGCATGAACGTGCGCTTGAATGCAATTGACCGAGCGTCACACTCGAAGGAAAGTACATCTGCAGAAGCAAAACATCGAAGTGTGATAAATGTGGGTGCGCCAAGTGCTTCGAATGCTGGCTCGTCCACGACGCCCATATTAGGTTCAGTTGCCGCTTCGCTTTCAAGCTTGTCGAATGAAACAGCGTGCATGGTGTCGTCCCAATCACTTGAACTCGGTGGCTCCGTCGACAGTGCGATACGCTGTGACTGCAATTGGAGCTTTTGATCATAAAGTACCAGTGCTTTCCCTTGCTCGGTTGGTGTGAACGTCGCTCGGATTAGCTTATAGCCTCGCGGCCTCAGGTGGCCAACAGTCGGGGAGAACGTGAATGGTGCCGTGGTGGGCCAAGCGAACCGCACAACATCGCTGGACTGGTTTGACAACGTAAAAACTTTTACATCTCGCGTAGTGGTCATTGCATCGTCACCTGCCACACTCGAAAACGCGATATCATCGAAATGGAGCTCATCGTCGTGCCCGTGAGGCAGGTCTTCAAACGCCAAGTCTTCTCGATAGCCCTGTCCTGACATCTTGAGATTCGTCTCTTCAAATGCATTGTTTTGGACTGTGATCTTAAGCACCGTCGAAACTGGCTCGTCATGCACTTTTTGTGGCTTAAACTGAATCACCATTGACTCGGTCGTGCGAGGTGCGACAACAACAGAGCCATTACCATGAGCAAACACAAAATTTGCGTTGGCCTGCATGGAGAAGAGCACGGTCGCCGATAAAATACCGTCATTACGAACCACAAGCGATAGCTCCTTTGCCTTCGGTAACCGTACTCGGCCAAACGACATCAGCAATGCCCCAGAGCTAGTATCCCGTTGTGTAGGCTCCAAGATTGTAACACACGGCATCGTGCCCTCACCACGCAGCTCAAACTGCAGTGTCGTCTCGATACTTGGCTGAGACGGAGAGTCGTCAACTTGTGCCTTGAACAGAGCGGCATAACTCATGATTGCCGTCGGTTTGAAGTGGACATTGACGAATCGATGCTCAAGTGGCGGAATCTCCCACATCGATGGTTGAACCGAAAATGCTGAGACATTAACATGAGATGATGAATCTGGCGTGCCTGCGCTGGCGTTTGGATAGATCGCTGTGATCTGGAACTGCACGGTCGTGGTGACCTTCGTAGGATTTGATATCTTGAAGCGCTCCACGCTGCCTTTGGCGTTTGCAGCTGCGACCATTGCGCCGAAGGAAAACACATTCTCTTCCTCAGCATATAATACAGTTTGCATCGCCATCAATGTCGCCGTTGTGCTGGTTGAGGCCTTTGCATTTGCTCGCGCTGTCTCGTCTAGAGCACCCGCCATAGATCTAACCACAATCTGCTCCTCAAAAATACACTCGTAGTCGCTGGCGTCAATGCCAGGGTAGCAACTCTCACCCACAAGCTCATACCGCAGCGCCGATTCATTGGTGCGGTCTGTCGTCTGTAGATTACGCCCGGAAATGTCGACGCACAGCAGTTCACGATATACGTTGCAATCCTTCGGCTGGAATGTCACATCGAGCACCATCGTTGTGCCTGGATCAATCGATCCACAGTCTGGGCTCACCTGGAACTGACCAATCGTGAGCACACTTGGTGAAAGCGGCGTGTCAAGCATGAGAGGCGGAAGGAGTGACTCATGACTCCGAGTCAGCGCATTGGTCACACGGAACTTGAACGTGAAGTCACCTTCATTTCGAATCTCGATTCGTTTTGACTTCGGCTTGTCATTGAACTTGAGAGGGCCAAAATTAATACCACGGTTGGGCTGCAACCGGAACACACTGAAAACTGCTCGGACACTCGTGAGCACGTAGAATTCAGCGCACGATTCACCAGACAACATCTCAATGATAGTGCACTTGATATCCTTGTTGTCTCGAAGTGTGACTTCATGATTCTTAGTCTGGAAAGTAACCTGCACACTTGAGGTCTTGTCAGGCTCAAGCACCATCTCCTGAGGTTCCACTCTGAACAACTCACGTGCAGCGCTCGATCTCAAAGCGAGCACAAACTTAATGTTGTACTTGCCACGGTTCTTGATGGTAAACGATCGTGTTGGACTGTCACCAACCCGCACAAGACCGAAATCAAGGCTCCCATCACGCGCACCGCCAGTGCTTGACGCACCATCACTCTCAAAAGAACACACATCGATCTTGTACGCCTCCGCCTGGAGCACAAGTCGAACAGTATGTTTCCTGTCTTCAACTCGCAGAGCGCTATCTGCATCGGAATAATCAATCTGTAGCAGGTGCCTATGAAGCGCTTCAACAGTCGCTGTGAACACGACAAGCACTGGAACCCTCTGAAACGGTTTGAGAGTGCCTTCGATTGGAAACACGCGGAAGTCACCGGGTACGTCGGTTGAGAGTCGCCACGCCACGGCAACGGCGCACGTGTTCTCCAAGAAAAATGTTTTCTCATCTTGGCGATTCAGCAACAGTTGTTCGAAGTCCAGCACTGGTACCGTCTGCTCGGTCGGGGGCGACACTGACGACGGACCAGTTTGTGCAATGCCAGCAGGCACTCGAGGCGTTGAAGACGGCGTGGCGAGCGCTGAAGCCTCTGCCGCTGATGCAGCAACATCCATTGCTGCTGTTTGCTCGGACGAACTTGAGTCTCCAGCGGGTTGCTCCCACGGACCATGCAATGCAAGCGACGGCGTGCACCCAAAACAGCTGATTGGGAATAGCACTGGCTCCGGATTGTCACTTACACAGCAGACAAGTGTGTCCTCATGGAGGCCATCGTGCGACGGGCGAGCCCAGACTTTGACTTCTTTCGTCTCGTTTTCTGCCAAGTCGACTGCCGAAGGCGCGAATGCAAACACCACTGAGCTGTTGCTGTTTGCAAGCATGAAGTCGACCCGGAGGGGATACTTGGAGATGTTCGAGATACGAAAACTCTCAATATTGTTACTGTTCGCTCCTGCTCGAAGTAGTTGGGAGAAGGCCTCCTCCGAATCCGGGGCTTTCACCGAACTGCTCGGCACAATGAGCGGGCCAAACTCAAACTGATTCTTTGACAACACGAACTTCTTTTGAACAAAACCGTGCTCGGCGCGCGACTTCACACGACTCATGAAAACATTTCTGGGGTCTGTGTTGATTTGCGGAACGCTAGCGGTGCCACGACAGAAGAGATTGAACTCGCGACGGATGCCCACGATCTCAAATCCAAGTGTGCCATCGAACACGCCTACCTCCGTCGAGGCAAATCGGACACGAATTTGCGTCACTGCATGTGGCGCGAGCACCCATCGACTTGTTGATTTGACGTTGCCTTCACATGCCATCGCTACGCTTTCACTGCTGGCCTCACCTGGCGGATCATTTCGCTCTTCCAGGTCGGTGCTGACTGGTTCATCCGCACGATCACCTATGCCGGATGGAGTCTCGGTGTCGAGCACTGAACCGGTATGAAGGGTGAAATGTTGGATAGGTTTGCGCCCAAAACGTTGAGGAGGACGACGCACGAGCTGAAAATGAGCCGAAGGTGGCAGCTTCAGGTGGTTGAGCTCTAGTTCGCGGATGTGCTTGTCTAGTGCAGAGACGATTCCATTGTGAATCGTCAATGGAGCGCCGCCGTCACCCAAGGTAAACTCGAATACGAAGTTATCGGATCTCGCGAGAGTTTTGAGCTGCTCCGTTGGGCTTAGAGTATCCGGCGACGGATTGTTGTTCGACTGGTCTTCATTCTGCTGCTGTTGCGATAAATCCGAGTTCGCATGAACTGTTTGGAAACCAATATCGTTCGCTGCTTTTCTGTCTCGCGCAATGAATAAAGCAAGAAGCCGTCGAATAGACGGCAATTGTTGAAGGTATTGAGGAAAGGAAAGAGGTTGAATGGGAGATGCGGCGATGTAATCGTTCAGTTGTGCTTGCAGCGCGATCAGAGCTTCATTCACTGCAGGAATATCTGAAACGTCTTCATCGATGGAACCAGGACTCGCATGAAGGGCCTCGTCGGATTCTGACGCTTTACCGCCTGACCCACCCGGTTCATCTCCATTCTCAGTTTCGACAATTTGTGTCGTATCTTCCAAGGTATTGAAAGTTTCAGATAATTGTGCCCCCAGATAGGTCAAGCCGGATGATTGTGAAAGAGACATATGATCTTTCGAAGGCGAAGCGGCCGAATGACTGCCCCGTTGATGCCCCTCAGCGTCCGACTTAGCAATCGTCACCTGCAACTCCTCGTAGGCGTCCTCGTCAATCTGTAACCAAATCACGCGACTGGTGGGCAGCAGCCTTGCGCACACGCGCAAAGTTGCCTCAAAAGGTACAAACGAATTTTCCCAGCCATCTAGGACCCCACCTCGGTCCAGATCCGCGCGCGAAAGGCGCCAACGAAGAATATCCTCGAACACTGACTCCATTGTTGGGTGGGGCAGGAAAGAATCAGCTTCACAGGCGACGATCTCACCATTTGGGCCAGTCTGCATGGGATCTTGGTTCGTTGAATCGGCGTTCGGCAATGTTTCTGACTCTGTCGGTGAGTTTGCATCCAGTCCGAGCGCTATACGAGTGACACGCCCCAAGTCGCTCTCCAGATCTTCCGCAACGAGACGAACAGCATCATTGATTGTCCACACGGGAACATTTTCTCTTTCCGCTAGAAGCTTGGCTTGTGTGGACTTACCACAACGGGGCGGTCCTATCACAACATAGTCCATTCCGGTACGCGCGTGTAGAATCGGAATGAACGATCTTGTACCTTCATCCATCTCTTGCCCTTGTACGCTGCTATCAATGGTGTTGTCTGCAGGAGGTTGCACTCCGTTTTCCGTTCCAGTCGAAGGTTCACATGAGCCAACATCTAACACCGCTCCAGACTCACTCGCTTGAGAAGAGATCAAAGAAGGTGGCAAGACGCCATTCTGACGAAAGTATTGTTGCATGGGCTGCCCTGGTTCACGGAGCGGGAGTTGAATTGTCTCGCTCGCTATGAAGACTGACACCTCGCGCATGAGCTCCTCATCTTCCTTGTACGTCGTATCAAAATCAAGCGAAAACACTTCGACAGTGTAGTCCGAGTCATTTCGTAGCTCAACAACACGCTCGATCGGGGCAGAGCATGGCAATACTGGCCCAAGATCAATCATCGCCGGCGAAAAACTCACGCGCAGCTCTGACCCTTCGCCACGCAACGTGAGCGAACGTGTCCTCGCATTTGCAGCCACTTTTATCGGTAGTTTCAAACTATAAAGTCGGCCTTCTTCGGGAATAAACTCAATTCTCAGGTTGACTCTGTTGCTTGGTGCCAAGACGCCGCTAGATGGGGTGACGCGGAAATTCGACAAGTCACGCGCTGAGCCCATAGGCTTCTTGATGGACCATTCAGCCTGCACCGTTGTCACATTCTGGAGTTGAGTGAAAATTGTGTGACAGGTACCGACAGCTATGCGACCAAAATCTACAGCCTCCATCGAGATCGCGATGTCGGGGACTGTGACAACAGCTCGAATGGTCACCAAGCATGGTGGTCCATTCTTCATGGTGATTGGTAACTGCACCTGGTGGAGGCCGAGCGCGATGCTTTTATGAGCTTGAAAAGTGACGGCAAACTCGACAGGTTGTTTCTCCGGTAGTCGAACAACTCGCTCTGGCTCGATCTGAAATCCTCGCGACTGTGCAAGGTTCTTGTCAAGCTGGAAAGATGCTGGGGTGTGGCCAATATTGATCACACTGAATTTTTTGACTTTGTGAGTACCGAGAACAACGTTGCCAAAGTCCAAAACAAACTGCGACAGCAAAAATGGGAAGCTCTCCTGAGGCTTCGAACCGGTGGGCTTGGTGCTAACACCCGCGGAAGTACCTGCGTGAGGTTTTTGTTTTGTTGATAGAGTCATCACACTTTTGCTCTGATTATTATCCCTCCTCGTACCTCGATCTTCATCATCATCACCATCATTATTATCGACCTCAGGCTTAATCAAAGGAGTTTGCGATTGCAATTGCTCGTGTTGCTGTTTTCGGCGGTCCTGTACCAAAAGGTACGCTGAAAAGAACAAACGCGAAGCTTCAATTTCAACGTCCAGGTCGTCGATCGTCGTCACAGCGTTTCCAAGAGCAACATTGGATCGAAGCGTCGTGTTGCTTGTCCCTACTTTCGACGGCGAGCCGGCTGTTGTGCTTTTTGGACCACTAGCACCCACAATATTTGAGGCAAATGAACTTCCGCGGTCGAGTGTGCGTGCAACTGAACCAGTCGAAATACTGGCTTTGGAGTCCGATCCAACAACGCTCCCCCCTCCCCCTGGAAGATTCTCTCCAGCAATAGCAGCAGCACTCAAAAGCGAGCTTTCGAGATAGCCACGAGCCTGCTTTTTCAGCTCTCGCCACTTCGGATGCTCACCTTCAATCGTGCTAGCCGGGTGATTCTCACGCGGAAGATTGATCGACACGGCCGCAAAGATACCACTGCCAAATAGCTTGAATTCGATTGGTTGAAAGTGAGCAATCTCAATGAGTATCGTCTCCTCAAACACCTCAGGAATACCCGGCTTCAGCTGGACCAAGACGCGCTGTTTGTCGTTTGGCGCTATTTTGCCGCTCGTCGGAGCCACAATCACCACACGGCCACGGGTCATACTGTCCATGGTTATCGAAAACGAGAATGGGACTTTCCCAACGTTGAGAATTGTAAACTCTCGGTCTTCGATCTTGTTGTACAGCACTTGACCGAAGTCTAGTGACTGTTTGTCGAGGCGATAAACCAGCGAGGATGCCTCGCCAGAGAGAGTGAGCTCATATTCCGGGCCTCCTTCCACTTCGCACGCGACAATGCTTTTGAACTTTCGGTTCGCATGCCCATAGAACAGGAACTCTACCCGTTCACTTTCACCGGGCTTCAAGGATCCTCGAATGGGGAGAATATCAAACACTTGGTTCACAGGGATATACGGCTTCTTCGGAGTCGCATGGGCGCGTGCCTCTTGCTCGTCTTCAATAAATACCCATCGAAATGTCGTGTCCACTTTAGAAATGTTGGTCACAGTGACAAGCATCGATTTTTGCGTGTCATTCAGCGTACAACCGAAGTCAACTTTGGTAGTCTCAAACTGGAGATTAGGGAAACTAATGTCTGCGACAAGCTCCACGCTGTCGCGCTGAGGGTGGCCCACGTATGAGATTGCAACCTTGCCTTGCAGAATGCGACTTTGGTGGTCGTCCTTGAATCCCGGATAGAATTCCACGGCAAAGTCCAGTTTCTCCCCTGGCTGAAGTTCTGCCTCCCAACAGTCGAGAGAGAACGGAGGTTGGGTGCGAAGTGTGAATGCCAGCGGCAGAGCGCAGGCATTCCGCAGCGACAATTGCTGCGATTGGCGGGGGATGGTGTCGACGCTTGGATGATGAACATAATCAAACTGAAGCGCTGACTGGGATGGTTCGAGTCTTGGGGTTTGAAAGTCGCCTCGAATCTCGGTCATGAATGCAACTTTGTTGTTCTTCTCCTTGCCGACGCGTGTTTCGCATACAAGTTCTTCAGTTATCACACCAGATTTCAGGGAGAGACCCTTGAACAGAAATACACACGCTGTGCGTGGTTTGAGTTCGATCGTTGCAGGGAACACAGAGAAGACCGGCACCACTTCGTCAGCTGAGGCCGTATCAGTACCATTCTTACCACCACTCAAACCCGACTTCGCACTGGGTCGCGCCACGCCCGAACTGGCCTTCTTGCTGGCCACTGCTGCCGCCTCAGCCATCTGCTGCTTCAGTCGCATGACGGTGCGGTTACTCCACGTAAGAACCTGCGAGCGCTTGCCTTTGTTCTCCAACGTGCAGCTCCATTCACATTCACGGTGAGTCATTTGGTATCCGAAGTCTACGGTGCGAAGCTCACTTGGCGACCACATTGTCGTACCCGTGCCTTTGATAGACAAGGGGACCACCAAATTGTCGCCTTCAGCAATCAAAATGTGCAGTGTATCCTTGAATATAATCGTGTCGTCCAAGTTTGCCGTTAGCTTGAACTCGACAGTCTCACCCGGGAGAACAATGCCTTCTTTCTGGTCGATCTGAAACTTGGAGCGCGCATTTCGGATGAAAGTTTTGTACGGTGCGGGGATCAATGACGTGTTCGTCATCGTCAGCATACGCTCGTGGTCCACTAGACACGTGCAGCTACCCCAGTTGACTTCTAGCTGGTCAAGCTCCATGCGCGGCCCAGTACCAGTTGCTGTAAGGGTAACAGCGAGCGGGAGATCGGTGCTTCCTACGATCGTCACCGTCATGGGCAGTCGTATCGGGCCAAGCTTCTCACACGATAGGAAAATGTCTACGGGCAACTTTTCATCTGGCGCTAGAGTACCCGAGTTTTCATTTGCCGTGAAGCTGGCTATTGCTCGAGAGTGGTCATCCTGCTCACTGATCTCAAAACGAGCGTGGAGATGAGTTGATTTGTTCTCAAGCACGAGCGTCTGCTTGTGTGGAAATCTCAAGAACGATGGTCCGAAATCGAGTTCCGCACGACGCAGCGTCACCTCCGGAACGAGCGCGTGCGCTCGCAATGGTAGTCGCACAAGTTCAGTGGCGATGCCTGTGACGTGCACAGCAAGTCGATAGTCGTAGGTCTTGACGGCCATGGGAACGAAAACGATACGTATTTCTTCCTCTCCATATGCATCGAGACGCCCGCAGGAAGGAGTCAGCTCGAACTCTTTCTTCTTGTAGTTCGCTTCATCTGGTATACAGAGGGAGTATTCCACAGCGATCTTGGATGTGTTGATGAGTTTGACAGTACGTGTCTGTGGGAACGAGTACGATACAGCACCAAAGTCGACTTGGTCCACGTCAAAGTGGAACACGGGAGGCACGACCGTGGCCTTTAAGCGAACGCTCAGTTGCTCTTCTGAACCCTTGAGCCGAAATCGAATGGGCTGGAAAACGTCGCCGAGCAGCCGCGAACAAAATGAAACCTCGATTTTCCCCATTTCATTCACAGCTAGTGAGCCAGCACTTGGCGAGACTTCCAGATACATACCTTCCGGCAACGGTGGATCAAGAGATACCAGCTCGAACACGGCGGGGATTTCACCCTTGTTCTGGATCGTGAAATCACGCGTTCGTTCATCACTGATGTACACTTCGCCAAAGTCGAGGAGTTCATTGTAGACGACTTTGGCTTTTGGACCGATTCCCTGGCCTCGAATCTGGAGCGGAAGTCGGGCTTCTTGACCCCCAATCTCAAGGTATGCATGACACGAATACAGACACGCCATCGCTGGCGAGAAACACGTCAGGATATCCATCTCCGAATGCGCCCACACTCGGCCTGAGAGTGGCGTGAGCGAGAAGCACTCGTCCACAAATTGCATGGTATCATCAATTGCTGCCTTGCGCAGGTGCTTGTACTTGGTTTCAATCGCCTTGTGAGCGTCAAATGGCGAGCAGGACACGATTGCATCGCCTCCTGTCTGCTCCTCATATGCGAGCTGCTCCAGCTCGGCTGCTTCCAAGCCGTCTAGCTCTTCCAGTAGCCGATCTCGCTCGCTCTGTTCGTGCGTTGTGTCCGGAAACGACTTCCAAGCAAACTCGAGCGGGTACTCACTGTCGTTGCAGATCTTGATCGCCTTTCGGGACGACAGCGAAATGTATGTCGCACTCGGCTCCACCAGCGGCGCGCTCAAGTACACATCCAAATTCTTAACGTCAGCGACCATCGACACCACTGCCGTGTGTCCGGCGTCATCCAGAATGGAGAGTTCCCCGTGGCCTGAGTCGAGACGTGGCGGGACGACCCGTAGCTCCAGCTGCACGGCTGCGCCTGGAGCTAGTACAGCGTGTTCTGGCATGACAGAGAAAAAATCGCTTGTGCGAAATGCGAACCTCGCGCTGCGCGTGCCCACGTTATGCACGGTCAGCACCTTGGACGTCGACATCTTGACGGGGCACACGCCCAAATCGATCTCGTCGGGAATGTCCAGCGCTGCCGCTCGTCCCCGTACACGCACGGGAAGCGCAAACCGCTCTCGCTCAGTGCAGCACACAAGATCGAGAGCGATATCGACCACCTCTTGCGGCGAGAACTCGAGCACGAACGCGATTTCCATTCCAGCAGCGATCTTGCCGTCAATCCGGTCCTTCGCGACGGGCAGTGGTACGATCTTGAAGAGCGGAGACGCGGGCGGCTCTATCTTGAAGCGCCGCGCGACGGAGTCGCAGTTACGGAAGCTCAGCTTGGTCTTGTGCGTATGGAACGGCGTATACTCGTCGATCCATACCTCAGCGGGCGTCGGCTCGAAGAGCGGTTTGTGGAGGGGCACGACGCTTGAGACCCGAGTCGTGTGGTCCGCGGCGTTGACGAAGTCCAGCAGCCGTGGTGCCGCTGGCGTGCGTGCCGCACGAGCCTTGGCCGTTGCGAATGCATTGCGCAGCTCGCTGGGCTTCATGATGGGTCGTCTGCCCTACGTTTCGCCAGGGGGCCGATGTTCAGGATATGTGTAGGCAATTATGACCCACGCGAAACAAAGGAGAGAAGACTGCTCCCGAGTGCGAAGAGTCGCGCGGCCGGTCGCGCGATGCGTCACTCCAGTGAGGGCAGAGAGAGGCCGTGATCAACCAAACAACCTTCGTGGACGGGAGCTCGTGTGAGGTGAAGGTGGTCTAACTCACGATGCCATCGAGCATCTCAGCAACAAACCACGCCGACGCGTAGGTCTGGGTCACCTCCGACCAGGCGAAGGATATTGACGAGACAGACGACTGTGTATGTAGCGACAGCAAGGAAAGCACTCGCGATGCTGACGCTCAGAGTTCGCGATCCACAAAGAGCAAACGTGAGTGAGAGGCTCACCCACGGTCGGCACCTCGACGTACATAGACCAGTTTTCCTTGCCTTGATCAGGAAATATGCAGCCAGAGACCATATCTCGGCTCGAGAACGGCGATGGCGAGGTGAGTGGCTTACTCGGTGGTTGCGGTGGGTAGCCTCCTGCACTACCCAACCGCCTTCTCGTAGACGGCGTCGCTTCGGTCCGTTCGATCCAGCACCAGCAATGCGCGGTCAGTCGCTTCGTCATCCGCGTACTCCTCTTCGACTCTCTCTCGTTCGGCGAGTGGCAGTGCGTTGCGTGCAAGCGGTTCATCCATAGCAACATCAGGTAACATCGTTTGTACTCGGCCCCCGTTGGTGTGGCTCTGCACTGATATCGAGCCCGTTGCGACCACAGTCGTCTCCCTACGAGACCTCGAGACCCGCAAGGCCGAGATTGAGCTAGAACTTCAGCGCGTGCAGCGCGAGCTCGAGGAGCGTCAGACACACGAACGGCGCAGCCACGCGGAGCGACCGCTGGCCCTGCTGCCGGCAACGGCGCGTGTCGAGAACAACAAGAACATGAGCCGTCAAGATACACAGGCGGCGAATCGATCAGTTGTGGCGGTATCCACACGCGGTCGTCCCCATATCGCACCACCGGGTGCTCACCACCGATAGAAAGGGAGGCTCATGGGATCTTCCTCAAAGTTTTACAAAACACGGTGGACTTCTCGTCTGCCTCCTCTCCCTCCCTTGAGTGACCTGTAGCTCCTGGGACAGGCACGTCACAGGTCTGGCGTCCTTTACAGATGCGACGCGCATAAGGTCGCCCGGTCGCTCGCCCTGCTTGCAATTGCGAAGCAGAAACCAAAATCCCAGACGCGAGCACGTCGTCAGAAGACCTGCAATCAGTAACCCACGCCATTTTTCAAGTCGCCCACCAAGCCGCCTCTGCACCTCGCCAACCATGCACGTGAAGGAAGTGCTGCGCAAGTACGGCCGCACGGCGCTCGTGTTCCACGTGTCGCTCTTCGCGACCACGCTCTCGAGCTCGTACGCCGCGATCCGCTACGGACTCGACATTGAAAAATATTTGCACAAGATCCCGTTTGTCGATCTCACCAAACTCGACCCGCAGGCGGGTACGTTCGCGCTCGCGTACGTATCCACGCTCGCGACCGGACCGGCCCGCGGCGCCGTGACCATTGGCGTCACGCCGATCCTCGCGCGGTGGCTCGCACGGCAGGGAAAGATCGTGGGCTCTGCCGGCGCGGCGGCGCTCAAGAGTAAGAAGAAGAACGCGTCGTGAGCCGCGCCGTGTGGAGAAAGCAGCTCGTCTCGCGCCTGAGCGCGTGCGAATGTATACCTCCTCCCACGAAGATCGGAGAGGATGCGCCTCACAACATGAGGAGCCACTCGCTGGCCCAGCGAGCGACGCACGCAGCGTCATCGCCTGCCAAGCGATGACACAAAAGATCAGAGTGGGCCACTGCAATAAGTTATATACACGTATCAGTTCGTAACTGCTCATTCCCGCCCATCCGTCGATGACAGTGTCTCATCATTTGCGCACACCACCACGATGCCGCCACTGCTGCGCCGCCTCTTCACGCGTGCGCAGGCCGCCACGCATGGCAACCGCAAACCCGTCACTGCCGGCGTCGTGTCGCCCCCACGCTCCGTGCCCACACAAATCGCGAAGCCGCCGTACGCTGAGAATGGTCAGATGTCGCGCCCCTCGCCATTCATCCCGATTCTCGACAAGTCCAAGCAGCAGCGACTGCGCCACGCGTGTGCGGTCGCGAAAGAGGTGCTCGCGTTCGCGCAGCAGCACGTTGTGGTCGGACAAGTGACCGACGAGATTGACCGTCTTGTCCACGACGAAATCCTCCGCCTCGGTGCGTACCCGTCGCCGCTCAACTACGGAGGCTTCCCTAAGTCGCTGTGCACATCCGTGAATGAGGTCGTTGTGCATGGCATCCCCGACAGGTACATACTCAACGCGAGATTTCGTCTCGATGGATATTCTGAGCTCACGTGGTTCTGCTGTAGTCGTGCACTTGAAGACGGAGACATTGTCAATATCGACATTTCGGTTTTCGTGGACGGCTTTCATGGTGACACGTCGCAGACATTTCTTGTGGGCAACGTAGACGACGCTGGCAAAAAGCTCGTGCAGGTGACCAACGATGCCCTGATGGGTGCGATCGAGAACTGCTGCAAGCCGAAGAGCCGCTTTTCGTCGATCGGTGATTACATTCAGGATCTGTGCGAGTCACAGGGCTTCAGCGTCAACGAAGAGTACTCTGGGCATGGCATTGGCCAAGAGTTCCACTGTCTTCCTTTCATCATCCACCACCGCAACAACCAACCTGGTCAAATGCTCCCGGGCATGGCGTTTACGGTAGAACCTGCAGTATGTGAAGGAAGCGCTGAGGTGTGCCCATCAATCTCTGCATCTATCATTGCCATATGCTCGTGCTCACCTATTTTTTGCGTTTGTATCGATAGATCCTGCATTGGGACGACGGGTGGACCGTTGCGACTGTCGACGGTGGACGCTGCGCACAAGCCGAACACACTGTTTTGATCACGGAAGACGGAGTTGACATTCTCACTTAGATGAGGAAGAATACCAATGGTTGTCATCGGCAATGATCGCTACATCTTCTTGTGGGGGTTTGGAAAGAACGGGACCTGTAACTTTGCATCCACAGGCACAAGGCACGCGAATGGATCATCATCATCTGTCACAGACGCCTGGCCAGATTGGCTTTTGCGTTTATGGTTCGCCGCGATGCTCAGCCACGCAAGGCTATAGTACGAGTGCATCACATCCGGCACCGAATCCGGATATTTGCATAGTCCGCCAAACGGAAACTGGCACGAGAGAATGAACTCTTGACACGTTGGGATGTCCACGAGATGGTGTTTCCCTAGAAGCTCCAACGTTGCCCCGTTCCAGAAGGCATAGCATGAGTCGGGGGGCTTGTTACAGCGACCCTGAAAGCCCTGTTGCTGCCGAAAGAGTAGCCATCGCACCAAATCATTCAAGTTGCCTTTGAATTGCATGAGCCGGCCTGACAGAACAAGTGACGCAACGGCACAATAGACAGCCCCGCCTTGTCCTTCCGTGTCAGCATTGATTCCGATGCTTCCATCGTACGACTGTGAGGCATCGCCAAACAGCTCATCAGCACCACTTTGAAAGATCCTGAAAAGTCTGGAGACGGTCACGTACGACGCACGAGTTAATGAAGCGAATCATCGCGGGCCCATCAATCGCCGACCAGTCGTCAAGGATGAAGGAGATCGCGCAGGCGCAGAACACAAAACGCACATCTTGTTCCGAGCCAAATGGGACGGAGAAAAAGCTGCCAATTGGGAACACGTGAGTAGAGTTCCATGAGACGAGCGAGTTGCTGTAGTGATGGGTGGCGTGCGGATCTTACCTGCCCGTGACTTTGTCCTGAAGGTGTCGAATTGCCGTGATAATCGCAGTTTTGTCCACACGCGAAAGATCGTCGCCTAGCGTCTTCAAGATGCAGAGTGCTGCGTACGTGGACGCGATGTTCGCGGTGTCGTACGTCTCACTCACGTACTCGGCCTGTATTAAACCGGCAAGGTTAGTTCTGCATCAGCTCTTGTTCTACGCGGCGCTGCGCTTCTCACCGGCAAACAGCTGAAGGCGTTGCCATAAGATGGACCCCCGCGAAATCCGCAGTCGCTGATGTTGAGCGCTGTGTGTGTGGAGGCCGAGAGTGCATTAGTCCCACGATCGTTTGTCGCGTCCCATTCCGCCACGTACACCTGTCCCGACAGTCGGGATGCACTTGAAGCGAGTAAACCCACTCGATGATTTGCTCGCGGTCGACGCGGTGCAGTTCACCGAGCAAGGCGAGCCCATGGACACAGAAGAACGCCTACACGCAGTATACAACATCGTCAGCCGTGGTCAATCTTCCCACCCCCTCGGGCGATGGCGCCTACCAGCACCACGCGCTGGTTGTCCTGTGACGCGTACGGCGTCGGCAATGTCTTGAGATTCTTGAGAAAGTACAGAGCGTGCAGCTCTTTGTCAAATGACGGCAACGCTGCGCCGCCGGCCCGGCGTGGTGCCGACGCCATGCTCCCAAAAGCGAAGATACCGGTGAAAAGTGTCCCTCCTCTCACAGAATCAGCACCGCCCCGTGTACTGGATCAACGTGAATAGGAAGCAATATCTATTGATAAAATGGACCCTCGTTCCCCCAGTTGGAAATCGGAAACAACTTATTTAATTACTCGATCTGGTACACGTTCGTGAACGGCGCCTCGCTCTCATCGTCAGCGTGGTGGACTTGGAGCTGGAACTTGACGTTGAGCAAACGCTGGTTGTCCGAGCGGCGCACGACCGTGATCGAGCCCTCGACCTTGTCGCCGTCGCAGACCTGCGTGAGCGGGTACAGCGGGAAGACCTGTTGCCCCCAGTGGGTGGGCTGCACGAACGGCGAGGTCGTCAGCGTCACCTCCTTCTGCGCCGGCAGCTCGAGGCAGCCCTTGAAATCCACATCAAACCAGCCGGCGATACCGCCAAAGCGAGACATCGTGGTGATCTCCAGCGCAAAAGTCTTCTTCACCTCGAGCATGTCCTCCAGCTTGCAGGTCTTCAGGTCCCACGCAGCGATCTCCACCTCGTCGCCGATGAGGTCTGAAGGGGAGAGCTCAGCCCAAGCTGACGTGTGGAGCGAGAACTGCTCTTGCTCCTTGCGGAACGCGTTGCCGAGCACGCTCATGTCGACGCCCCACGCGGTCTTCGTGTTATCCACAAAGTTGCGCCATCCGTCCATCGCATTCGAAAATTCATTGAAGCGCTTGTTGCTGTCCTCCTCATTCGCCATCGGTGCGATGAACATGGACGCGTGCGAAGGGAACATGGCACCTTCAGGCTTGAGCCACCGGTCGCGCGCGATAAGCACGGAGTCGAACATGGACTCACGCAGCAAGAAATAGCCCATCCACTCGGAGATGATCACGTCCACCTTTTCGGGCAGCTCCACGTCCTCGATCTTGGACTGGATGACTGTGATGACGGTGTCCTGGTTGTTCGCCTTGATCACCTTGCGGGCCTGGACGGCCATGTCCGTGGCCTCCACGGCGTACACCTTGCGCGCACCCGCCTGTGCGGCCCAGATCGCGAGGATACCGCTGCCGGTGCCGACGTCGAGCACGACCTTGTCCTTGAAGTGGGCCGGGTTCTCGAAGACGGCGTCGCGGTAGCTCTGCATGCGCAGATCGTCCTGCAGCATCTGCTTCTGGTGGTAGATGTACGCATACGTGCAAAAGTAGTTGGCGAAGTCGGAGCTGCCCTCCCACTCCTTCTTCTTCTCGGGGTCAATGTCCTTGGGTGCGGTGGCGCTCATGGTGTCGTGGCTGAGTGGCGGTCGACGGTTGCGATCTGACTGTGGATCTCTTCCTCTCGCTCGACGTTGTGCCAAATGGCTGGATGGAAACCTTACTTTTTACGCGAGAACGCACGGGGGTATTATTTTTCGTTTTACGCGACCACCCGTAAATACGAGTCAATGTGGAAGTGGAAGTGCTGATTCCCATTCCCTATCAAGTGTGTTCAAGATGATGGCCGCGGAGGAGGCTGCGGACACGACCGTGACGGGCGCGCAGACCAACGAGCTGCGTCGCACGTTCCAGCGATTGTGTGTGGACTATGAGGACGTGGTGGACGATGCGACGGAGCTGACGCCGCCAGTCGACGAGCGCATTGGACTGGCGCTGTTCAAGATCGATGAGGCCACCGCCGTGGTCGACATGCTGCACCAGGACGCAGCTGAGTCCCACGCGGTGCTCATGGACGCACTGCTGGAAAACTGTCGTGAGCTAGAAGATATATTCATTCGCGTCAATCTGATGGAGGTACGAGTACCATTAGCACATTCGACGTCACACGCGTGAGGCTGATCATCTGTGGACAAAACACGTAGAGTTTTGTCGCGAAAGTGCAAGCCGCGACAAGAGAGCTCGAAGCTCGCACTGAGACTATCGCAAAGGCATCGGATCCTGTGTTTAACACTGGCGGCGTCTCGACACTGCTGCGCAGCTTCAGCATCAAGGTAAGTGAGGTGGATTCGTCGTGCATGTAATTTACATCAGATCTTACAGCAGCCGTGTTGTTTCCTCAGCGCCCCACCGCTGATCCGGCGCCTGTGCAAGCCAAATGGGAGCCGCTGGATCTGTCGCTCGGCGCGCCACAGCTCATTGAGCGTCTCGACCGTAGCAACGCCGAGCAGCTCGGCGTCTCCGTCGCGAACCGCCTCGCGCCAGCGGCGTCATCGTTAGAAGCCGAATAGACTCCATTTCTAAGCGCGTTTCTATACCTGTGGTCATTGCTCCCAAAACGTGAAAAACTCCAATCGTCATGGAGGTGACGTGGCTCGACGACGGGGTGGATCTTCTGGACGGCGACGGCCGCGTGACCGAGCGCAGCGAGCAGCTGTTGCGACATGAGTTGCGGGAGGAGCGTCTTGCCGTGGTCACGCTGCTGGGCCCGCGCTCGGCCGCGTCCGCTCGCCGACGGCTCGTTGCGGAGCTGCTCGGGAAGACGACGGGGTCTGTGGAGCTCAAAGCCGGTGCCACGCTGCTCGCGTGGGCGACACACGTAGAAAACGACTACACATTGGTCTTTGTGGACGTAAGCGACGCCTCGCTGCCGATTGTCGGGGCGCTCTGCGCGCTCTCGTCGCTCGTGATGTCTGCGTGCGACGCGGACACCGGCGCCGCCTACAACCTGCCCGGGTTTCCTGCTTTCCAGGAGACGTTACGGCTGCTGCAACGCGACCACTCCGCGATTGAGCTCTTCGATTTGCTGCCAGCCATGTTGAGCATCTATTTCTCGCACGAGCCGCGACGCACAGACGCGTGGACTGCCCCATCTTCCTCTACGTCGGGATCTTCACTCGCCGAGATGACACGACTCAAGATGCTGCCGCCACGCACCGCAGAGGAACTTGCTGCTGCGTGTGTGGACACGTTGTTTGCACCGATGGCGCGTGTGAAGAAGGTTTTTGGTGCGGAACTGACAGGCGAGCTGCTGCTCGCGCTACTTCAGAGTCTTGCTCGAGACTGTGCCGATGGTCACGACCCAGACCTCAGCGGCGCATGGGATGAGTTCGTGGAACGCAAGTGCAACGCTGTCGCCGAAGATGCCCTGGCCACTTATGTGGACTGTATCCAGTCGTCACTGGGTGAGGACGCGCCTCCAATCGAAATGGACGCTTTCGACAAGCTCCACGACGAACTCGCACGGCTGGCGATGGACGTGTTCCACACCGGCACCAATGCTCTTAAAGCGCCGAGTCGTCGCACTGTCCGGTCACGACTCGAACGCGATCTCAAGCATAAGTACAACGAGGAGCTACGAACACTTCGAGAGCAGTCTCGACGGTTTTGCGATAGCGTGCGCTCGGACGTATGGCGAGAGCTATCGGCTCCTCTTATCAAAGTGGCATCGGATGAGGCGCCGGTGTGCAACAACACGGAAGGCAGCTCGATCTCCTTCCGGGCCGCACTCGATGCTATTCAGCAGTTTGATGCTCTTTACAGTGCTCGGGCTCGCGGGCCAGAGAAGGAGAGTGTTCTGAGTGACTTTTATCGACACGAAGCTGTTGACATCTTTCGTATGCTGGAAGGACTGGTCAGTCGGCGGATGACAGATGCGCATTTGCGGGAGTTGCGAGAACAGCTCGAGAAGGATTTTGAGGCGAAGAAAGATGCGTTGGTGGACCGTTTCAAGCAGGAGGAAGCTCAATTGCGGGCGTGCATGAGCCGCGAGATGGAGATGATGCAGAAACTTCATCTGGCCAAGAACTCGCGGGCCAAGATTGACGAAAGCGAGACAAAGCGGCTGCGCGAAGAAGTGGCTGAGCTTCGATGTGCAAAGTCGGCATGGGAGTCACGACAAGTTGTGTTGGAGCATACCAGTGATAGTGCGGCACAACAAAACAAGGCGCTTGAGGTCAAAATACGCGATCTGGAACAATCTGTACGTCAGGAAATGGCCAGCCGGGCCGAGCTAGTCGACACACTCGCTGCAACGATCAAGGCAAATGAGGACAAAGAGCGGCATCTGCAAGACCGTATCGCTGAACTTCAAATCGAAGTAAACGAAAAGGCCTCTCGAATCGAGAATGAGTTACGTGACCTATCTCTACAGTTGCGGAAGACAAGCGAGGTGAGTTTACTTGCGAGTTCGTGATTTAGATGTTCATGTCTCTAACGAAGCCACATTGGATTTGTAGGAGAAAGACGAGCTCCAGAAAAAGTTGAACGAGTTCTTCTTACGAGTGACAGCTTTGCCTGCTGCACTGCAAGAGCACCTGTTCTGTGCGGACGGAAGTGACACAAAACCAGTGGGTTTTGCTGATGCCTTGTCTAGTTATATGAGCCAATAGAATATCCAGTACTCTACATCAACATGCGTTGGTGACTTAAAATCAATGATGAGCAGATCAAGAGACTTTACTCATATGTCTCTGTAGCGCAGGGGCTCTTGGTTTTGCTCTATCCCCGAACACCCCAACACATTGTTGAACTCTTGATCGGGAAAACGCTGCCGCATTTCGTCAAAGATTTTGACAAGCACCAACGCGTCCAACGCGGCGTAATGCAGTTGTGCCGTTGTCAATGGCCGACGCTCCCAGTCAGACATACGAGATCTCTTGTCCAAAGGTTTCCCCATGTACTCTTCAGCTACCGCGGCGAGGGACAAGCGAGAGCCATCGCCCACCTCATTTTCTCTCGAGCGATCTTCCCTGCGTTTCTTCGTCTTCTTGCTAGCCCTTTTCGATACCGACACTGATTTAGACCTTTGTGTTGACTCACTTGTCTCCTCACGATTCGGTGATTCAGTCGCAACGCTGATCCTTTCAGCGTCCTGTTCGTCTCCGTGTGCATCCATTGCTTGTTCATTAATAGCCTCTCTCGTCTCAGCGATCTCGCCGTCTTCCAAGTCATTTCCACAAGCAACGGGATTGACATCCCGTTTGAGACGGGGCTTTTTCACGTTCTTCAGACGCTTGGCCAGCGCTTGAATGTCGATCAGATTGTGGACCTCAAAGCCACCACGACGATGCCCATCACTGTCATTTGGCAGCACCTTCGATAAGACCGATACGTCCCCTTTTGTGTCAAATCCAAGCTTCACGATCGACTCGTCCCGGAAGATACCAGGCAAACCGTGACATTGGCCCTTTAATGCGACCATGTCAATCACAAAGGCTCGCGATGCGGATGCGAGTTGCAGCACCGCACAGACTTCTTGATTCTGATCGCGACTTGTCGCTGTTTTCCACTCGCAGTCGAATCCAACGATCGACGCCTGCCTCAGATGAGCAACGCACGCATCCAGTCCTTCCACTGTGTCCACGAAGACGCATCCATCGACGCCCACGAGCTCCGTAACGGACAGACAGTTCGTGAGAGGTTCCAAGTCATCCTTGTTTGGGAACGTTCCATTTTCCATCCCAGTCGTGTCGACGTAGGCAAACTCGTCTCTGGTCGCGAGGCCCGATTTATATACGTACAAGCGAGCGACGGGGTCCTGCGCGCCGCGATTTTCCACGACAAAGTGGCATGCATAGCGTTGAAGCTCACTGTCTTGTTGTGTGAGAGCTAGTACGTCGTCGAACTGCTGGCTGTACACGAGAAATCGAATCGATGCACGAACTCGCCTGCAATCTGACTGTCAGTGCCAACTCCTGCACGTTGTAGAGACGCCAATTAAACTCACCGGGCATGGTACTCCGGGAACTCTTGGTCTCGGATATCGAACTTCAACAGGCGCTTCTTGATAATCTTGTCTGGTATGCGACGATCTATGAGCATTTGCACGTACACGCGTTGCGAGGTCGGGCTGTCCCGTACAAACACGTCAGCTGCCTCCAGATCGTTTTGCTGGATCGAGGCGAGCACAATGACCTCGAGCGGCATCAGCGAGCGCTGACCGAGGATATCCAGCACGGTCACGACGAGTCGCACGTTACGATGCACCAGTCGCGTGCAGTGCACGTCCAGGTGCACGGGGCTGACGTGAAACGCCGCCACGAACGCCGCACACAGGTGGGCTCTGCAGTCCTGAAACGCGTCAACCAACAGTCTACCGGCGAGATCACTGACCATGACCGACGGATACACGCCGTTCTGCTGGAAGCGCTCCTGCATGCAATCGTTTGCGACCCCCACGAGCGAGAAGAACACATTCCGTGGTGCATTCTGATCTTGCCAAGCATAGCCACGTTAGTTCTCCAGGCGAACGAGTCCACACATGAGTAAGAACCTACCGCAGGCCACTGTGCGAGAGCCAACAGGAACGCGTTGGGCGCCCACTCGACGGTGCGGAAGGCGGCGGGCAGCTCCTCGTTGGCCTCGCGGGCAGTGAGCTCCAGGAGTAACTGACACGCGAGCGCGGCCTTGTGATCGCGGAAGAGCTGCGTTAGTTGGCTCCGTGCCGGTGTGCCATCCGTTGGCAATGGTGGAGGGGGGCCCAGAGGAAGCGGGGGCGGCGGCATTGCGGTACCGCCGCCGGCCGGAGCGGTCGGCGACAGCGGTGTCGTGTGCATCTGGCAACTTCGGTTTTGCGCGGGTGGGTAGACTGTACCCGCTAGTGATTGGTTATTATGAAACTTGTAGACATACTATTGGACGATATTCTGCGAGCAGCTCACCCCCAATGGTCATCTTGTGACAATCCATAAAGATCATGCCGCGTCGCTCGCGCTCGTCGTCGCGCTCGGTCTCTCGCTCGCGCTCGCGTTCTCGCGCACGGGACCGCCGTTCACGCCCGTCACGTCGCTCTCGCTCTCCCCCTCGCCGTGTTGAACGCAGAAGATCCGCATCGCGCTCGCGAGACCGCGGTCGTCGCGACGACCGACCGCCGTCACGTCGCCGCGCACCATCTCGCTCGTCCTCACCGCCGCGGAAGGGGCGTCGTGATGGTGCCGATGAATTAAAGCAGAGCAGAACCACCGCTTCGATGGAGTGCGTTGCTTCGAATCGTAGATGGCGACGGTCGGATGGATGTGCTGACACGAGATGTACTTGTGATTGACAGGTGGGGCAAGAAAGAAGACAACGAAGATGACAGCAGTGAGCCCGCGATGCCTGTTGAGAAACCGAACTTCGGACTCAGTGGTGCACTGGCGAAGGACAAGGCTACGGGCAATGTCCAGAATGGCGTCGTGATGAAGTGGTCCGA
>JAADVY010000104.1:0-30247 GCA_023336035.1 Pythium plurisporium
ATGCTCGCAATATGAGTCTGCAGTACCTTCTTGTATCCAAACGCGCCGTCACAGCCGTCATAAGGGCATTTGAACCTCACCGACTTCACTGGGTCATGGACGGCGTTGTAGTGGGCCATGAGGTTCGACTTCTTCGTGTACGCCTTCGCACAACCGTCCATCGGACACGCATGCAGCTTGCGTTCATCAATTGCTTCAAAGTGGGTCCGCAAATGGCTCCGCAGGTTCTGCATACGTGCAAACACTTGATTGCACACAAGACAACATAGCTCGCGGCCCGTGCCCTGTCCTCGCGACGCGCGTGGCTTGCCGCGTTTGGTTTTGCTTTCGGCTGGCTTTGGCTCGTCTTCCTTGACCTCGACACCGTGCACTTCTCGCATATGCTGGTTCTTCTCGTCGAGACTGAACAGCAGTTCGCCACAGTCCTCGTCTTCGCACATAAACACTTGAGTCTGCGAGGGCTTGGCACTGGCGTGCTTTCGCGCATGGCGACCCAACTGGAACCGCTTAAGAAAGCGCTCGCCGCAGTCCTCGCACTCGAACGGCAACACGCCCGTGTGCACAAACGAATGCGCTTGCAGAAGACTCTTCTTTTTAAACGCGAGCAGACACACCGAGCACGCGTACGGCTTCTCGACGTCGGTGGTGTGGCAATTGGTGTAGTGCCGCGTCAACGCGTGCTTGTACACGAACCGCACGCCGCAGAGATCGCACCCAAACGGCTTCTCTTGCGGCGCGTCGTGGGTCGCGAGAACGTGGCGCTTGAGATGCTCTCGCTTGGAATACGACTTGCCACAGCCGACAAACTCACAGGAGAAGCACGGCGTTTGTGCACCGCGCGAGAGCCCGGGATGCTCCGTCTCCGCGTGGCGTTCTCGCTCATGCCGCGTCGCGAACTCGGTGTCACAGCGACTACACTCAAAAACCGATCCGTCGGCATTGGGCGCGTGGTAGCGACGCGTGTGCTGCACGAGTTTGTCTTTCTTCTTGTACGTCTGACGGCACGTGGGGACCACCTCACATACAAACAGCCTCAGCGGCGGGTCGCCGATCGTGTGGCTGGTCTGCTGGCTGTGGAGGTGCAGGTCGTGGAGTGTGAGGAAGAGTTTGTGGCAGGCGACGCACTTGAATCGCTGCTTCTCGCGTGCTGTCTCACCGCATCCAACCACGCGGTCAGTACACATAGAACTGTGCTGAGATCGCCACTTCCTTACCGTCGTGCGACGTCTGTACGTGCTGGATCGCGCGCGTCTCGTCGGCAAAGCGGCGCGCGCAGCCTTCAATATCGCACATAAACTCGTGTGGCGTCGTCAGGTGGGTCTGGAGCTCCACGGACGACGCGAACACCACGTCGCACAGTGAGCATGGGAGAGAACCTGCTCGAGTCGCTTCATGTATCGAGCGCTGACGCTTGCGCTTGCGCCCAACGCGAGCTCGTTCGGGTCGTTCGTCATCGGAGCCACTGCTCTCTCGCTCGCTCGCGCTGCTGGGCTCAAACTCGCTCTCGGAATCGCTGTGTTCGCTCGGAACGTCGTGGCGTGGAATCGCCACTTTCGCGGCCTCGTTCTCGTCCCCCACGAGGCGTTGGGCGGCGTACGAGACAGTGTCGGCACCGCCGAAAAGCGCTCTTTTCGACCGTCGTGGTTGAGACGGCGTTGCGAGTGTGCGGGCGTCGCGCGGACGTGATTGCGTCGTCACAGGGAGCCCTTTGAGCGTCGCCATGCTGGTTTGATGGACGTCAGCAAGAAGAAACTGACCATTCACACAATATCCAATGGTAATAGTACCCCAGCGACAGTTATATCAGTTCATACAATTGTAATTGCTGCTACTATACGATGTAGATTATGCCTTTATAGTATTTGATGAGTATACATACGTATTTACTATTGCACATAGCCGGGAACGCGTTACGCCGCACGGTCTGATCTTGTCTTGCGGCACTGAGGACGATAATGTTCCGATAATACCGAGAATAGCTGACTCGCTCTGGGCAGTTGACTCGTGAGAGGTCGGCTCGTTGGTTTGTCGTGCTATTTTTCGTCTTGCTGAGGAGCCACACACTTGTGCATTAACCACGTTCTCTCTTCATCATGCAGTCTTCCAAGACAACCCTCATTGACCACCATGCCAAGCGTGGTGTCGGGGTTTCCCGGAACATCCAACAAAATCACGGTCTCTCGTCGCTCGCCACGTGTGGCGTCCAACGCGTCGTAGGACCACTCGCACTCCCTTCAAGTCGTACTGCCAACATGAGCCGGGCCGCGTGCAATCGTGGTTAGCTTGCTCCTGAAGCTGGACATCGTTCTATATAATATTTGTAGCACATCCATCGAGGCTCGTTCTCAACCCGTGAATGATCGGGAGATGTAAGATTGTCTAGATGATGATCCCAATAATTGATGTGTGGCTTGACACACAAGAGTTCCATACTATGGTGGGCTATCGCAATCCATTGTACCGAAAGATTGCACAATAGTTGCACTTGCCCACAGAGATTCAGTGACTCTTCACGAGACGGGAATGTTTGAGTGAATGCACAGTTTACTGTATTTTCCAACTTCCGTTGATCAGAACGCTTGTCAGAGTGCGCTTCTCAAATCTTGAGCCCCCCGTGGTCCTTAGCCGTGTACGCGCGGAGACTCTAAATGCCTATGTGTCCTACCATTTTGATACTGCAACAGTTTCCTACCAGTCGCCTGCGTGGGACTCTGTACCTTCACGAGGCTTAGAAGGGTTACGGCCACTTGGCAGCACAGTGTCATGGCTTGACTCGTTTTTGAACGTCATACAATATTGTATTGGTATTGTGTGAAGAGATCGTACTACTGCAATGATCGATTGTCCATCCAGGAATACACAATATGCTTGTCCCTAGTCCTGCCTCTTGGCCCAGCGTGAGCACGATGGGGGCAGCACCAGCCATCATGTACACGGTCCAAACCTGAGAGGCGCCAGCCCTTGGAGCGCGTAAGGCAATCCGGAGCGCCACTAAGAGCAGCGTTGGTTGCTCGAGCTTAGGCGGCTCGTTCACGTACCGCGACGGCGCCGCGACATTCTGGAGGTGGCATCCTGCATGGTCCAGATCGGTGCGAAGGGGTCGAGCCACGGGTGACGAACACATGTCACCACCGAGTGCCCAGGGTTGGGCTGGACCCAGCCTTTCGCGCCAACTTGGCGGTGACAACAGTTGATGTGGCCGTCCCGAGGCTGATCTGGTGTCCTGGAACTGGTTTGACACAAGGCTCGACAGTGTGGCCCTGAGTAGCCCGAAAGAGCGGGCCTCTGTCAGCGCCCGTGGCCAAATCGCGTCCACCAGGTTCTGGGGGCAACAGGAGAACCGGATACTGAAAAATGAACAGGTCGCAGAAATCGTTAAACTGGGTCGCCACTCTGCGTGGAAGCGGGAAGGCCTCGCGCTTACACATGAATGCAAAAGAGTGGTCGCTAGTCCATCGAATCCCGGCCACGTCCTCGATTGCAAGACGCGAAGAGAGGAGATCTGTCTGGCCTATTGGAGCGCTTGAGCGGGTCCCCCCACGTTTGTCAGGACAAAGCCTGCATCCGTCGCCGGGGCAGCGAAAAGACTGGGCAAAGCGAGATCGCTGTGCCGTGGGTGTTGGAGCGGAAGCCAAGCATTGAGGCCTTCCCGATGGGGGCCGATGGAGTTCACTGTCATGCCAAGATCTGACGCGCAGGTCGCCTTTACCGACATGTGGGAGAAGCATCTCCAACGCTGCGAGCTCGTCTGGCAGCCGCGAGACCGCGAGCTGTTCCCTGAACACCACGAGACGAGTCGACGCGAATGCCCGACAGGTACATATGTAGAACACGAGGGTAACTATGACCGTTGGCACTGCTGAACTCAGTGGAGGAGCCTTCTGCATATGACTGCCACGATGCTGAATGAAAAGTTGTACACAGAAGTTGTTCATAGAGCACCGTGGCATGTCCTCGTTCCACAAGGCGATTTCTAAGGAGAGGTGGGGTTTCGTCCGGATGGTGTTTATGTCAGCGGCACAATTGTTGCTGTTTAGCAGCTGACGAGCGCCTGCGACCTTCTACCACCTGGGGCAACACTGAGGAAGCTCACCGTCACATGCTATTCCACTGGAACACGACCGACTTCACGGTCTTTGGACTTGCAGGACTCGACGATCTTTGCGATTGGGGGCAAACTGGGCAGCATGGCTACTGTAGACTCGTAGGCTTTGTATTTGATCTTAGAAAGGGCGGTGTGCCGGCTGCAGGATACGTGGTTTGCATGACATGCGGCACTCGACAAGCTGACGACGACGACGATCTCGGGAAAGAGAGTAGGATCTGATCCGTCGGTCAATGGGTTATACCTGGTCGGTCGTCAAAAGAAGCGTCTAGAAGAAGGTAGGGCGATCCAGCCCGGATTTATCTGGTCGTCGTCGCCACGCGTCAAGTCACACAAATGCGCTAGTGTGGCGACGACGACCAGAGAGCTGCTCCTTGACACGCACACTTCGAGTTTTACCTTCGACCCTCACACCAGTCTTCCAATGGTATCCCAAGTACGCGCGGCGGCGTCCCAGTCGATCTATCAAGCATCGAGCCACTCTGTGTCCGCGGTATCAGAGCGTACCCAAACAAGCTCGTTCCACAAGTCTGCTCGTTCCAAGCGGCTCGTCCAACTCTCCGACCACGAACTGGCTGACATGGCCCTAGCGACCAAGCGGTCCATCGACTGGCGCAGCATTGTTCTGTCGGCACGAAACAACCCTGAGTTCTGGAAGTGGCAAGAGCTTGAAAATGGCTTCACCATGTTCACGCGTCTATACGCGGACAGATTCGCTGTGTTGGTCGTCGGTCTCGTCCCAGGCTATGTCGCCGAGGTTCTCAACATATTGCAAAGTCCCTCTGCAGAGGAATTCACTGAGCGAAAGCGGGCGATTTTCGAAGGCGAGTTACGCGACGGTGCCGTCATCCACCGCGCGGATCTCGAGGAGATCAATGGTCGCGCATCAATCAAGCTAAGTCAGACGGAGGACTCCAAACTCGCCGAGCTTGTGGTCAAGCGTATGGCATTCAACAAGAAGAATTGGCTCTCGAGCCACGAAGATTGGTGCTACCTTAATGCCGTGTACCGCTCCAAGCAGGATACAGTCATCGAGAAGATCGTAACCACGCTCAATTCCTCCGACGTGCTAGTTGACGCTTTTGGTGGGGGCAAAGTCGGCTCGAGTGTGAACGCAGTCCACGACGTCATTTGCGGGTATCTTTTACGAGCCGGTGCTCACGACTCCGAGGTCGGACAAGAGATCAATGGCGACAAGCCATCGGGAGCCACGCCGCGTGAGACTCGTGTGTCTTTTTACGCCGAATACCGAATCCCGCAGCGCGATCTCGTTCAAGTCGCGCTAGCGTCTGACAGCAGCGGGTGGCGGCGTTACGTGGAGGCGTCGACCCACACGATCACGCGACGACTGACAAAGCTCGGTGCCACCACAGCTCGTCTCACCACCCTTGTACGACGCCAGCGCCTTGGGTTGCAGCCAGTATTGGAGATACAGCGATACACGCCGCCGACACAGGCGCCTTGCAAGCTATGCGCGAGAATTGTCTTGCTCTCCAAGCTTTGCCAACTATGTGGTCACGATGTTTGTAGCAAATGCTCCGCAAAGTACGAGCGTGCTCGACTGCTGTCTGGTCGCAAACTCTTTGACGTGACCGTGATCCGTGTTTGTGCCGATTGCATCAAACAAGTTGACCAGGCCGAGTACAAGGAATTGATGTCATCCTGGCTGCTCGACGAGTCTCCGACGGCTGGCTCGGGCTCAGTTGTATACACGCCGAAGACCTCAGGTCAGGATATACCGATCATGGCAGTGTCACCTGCTAGCAGTTTGGCCACGTGTGCGGCCAGTCATCGCGATCTCGCGTCGACCACACAGCTTGAGATTCTTTGTGACCTCGCAGCTCGAGAGCTCGGATGCTCAGCGGTTATAATCACTGTAATTGCGCGGGATCAGTTTGTCGTGGTGGCGTCGAGCCTTTCACGACTTCGAGAGGCTCACATCTCTCGCACAGAAAGTCCACTCGCGATGGTTGAACACGGCACGATGATCATCTCCCATGGCCAGACAGCGCTTCGCTTCTCTGCTGGGGGGTTGCTTCAAGAGATGACAGTGCGCTTCATCTGTGCGCATCCATTGGTCGGTGCCGACGACCAAGTGATCGGTTCGATGTGCTGCCTGCACGGGGACGCCCTTAACGTCACTGACACTCAAGTCGCCCAATTGAAGAAGCTCTCGTTGACGGCGTCTCGTGTATTTCGCATGGAGATCAAGCCGTGAAGTCCTCCGTGTCGCTATTGTGTTTCAAGTGACGTGTCGTGCAGAGTGTATCCCATCGTCGTAGAAGGCGTATGTGCATTTTCTATGTATGCAAAGATGACGTGAACCTGGTCCTTGTATCTTGAGCTGACTTCGTTTGGCAAGGAACGAGCGACGGATGCACGTTAGGAACCAAGCAGACGAGAATCCAAAATATCTACCGTCCTGTATACTCAGCTAGAGCCGATCTAGATACTGCTACAGCTGTAGCACACATCACGCTGACCCTACCGACCACAGCTGGTCCAAAAACGAGCAGCCAGCAACAGCCCGTGTACCCAAAATAGCGTGAAGACGAGGTTCTGGTCTGATCGATGCTTTCCAAGTTTACATGACAAGGGACTGGTGCCCAGCCGATGTGTTTCCACGATCGGGCGCCGCACACTGGCCGAAACAGGACAAGCAGTCGACGCGACGCACAGAGGTAGTCACCCTCGACGAAGGTGGCACGTAGCCATGAGGCTGTTGAAGAACTTCTCGATCGTGCCTGCCGCGTCGACCCAACCTCGAGGGAGCGAAGGCTCGGTTGTGAGCACGAATGAGCAGTCGGTCTCGGTCCCAATCGTTCCGAACGAATTTGTTGGTCCGTCGCCGTCATGTTACAAGCCGGGCAAGCTCGATATCTTCTTCCTCGGCATGACTACGGTGCTGGCCGGCCATTACATGAGCTGGAACCTCGGCCTGCTTGGCGGACTGTACACGTTCCTGATCGTGTACGTGGTCTTCGCACTGGCGTACGTTATGTTTTGCTGCTGCGTCGCGGAGGTCACGAGTGCGCTTCCATTTGCCGGTGGCTCCTACGGTATCGCGCGTTGCACGCTTGGTTTCTTTCCCGCGTACTTCATCGGTTGTGCCGAAGTGCTCGAGTACATTGCAAGTGTCGCGATCGTGACGATCTACATGACCGACATCATCGCCGCCGCATTGCTTCCATCGCTCGACCACTACAAACCAGTGATATGGCTGCTCTTTTTCTACTTGCCGACGACGATCGTGCGTTGCATCGGCGGTGCACCGTTCTGGATGCTTTCCACCCTGCTGGGTCTCTTCTCATCGGTGGTGCTCTTGGTCTATTGCTTTGGCATGGTGAGCCATGTGGATTTCAAGACCAACGCACTCGCTGACCCGGAGATGTTGTTCTTTGGAGGGTTCGACATGGCGATGCTCGTGTTCCCGTTCGGGTCGTGCTTTTTCCTCGGCGTCGAGATCCTCAACCTCGCCAGTGATGACGTCGAAACACCTAAGAAACAAGTCCCGCATGGTCAGATCGGATCTATTGTAGGCCTTGTGTGTATCGGCTTGTTCACCTCACTCGTGACCGTAGCACTACCCACGGAAGGCGGCATCGTCGGCGTTGCGACAGCACTGGCGCCGCTTGACAACGGTTTCGTGAACGTGCTGCATATGGACCCAATCTTCGCGACCGTTCTCACGTTGATCCCACAGTACGCTGCCGCGTACGGCTTCAGCTGGGCGTCTTCCAAGTTGCTGTGCTCGATGGGTCGCTCGCGTCTCCTCCCGCCATGGCTGGGGTCGGCATCCATTCGCTTCGGTACGCCGCACTGGGCCATTGTTCTGTCCTCGGTGCTGGGCTACGGAATCTGTCTCTCGGTGCATTACTATCCCATCGCGATCGGCTACATTTTGCCCATGTGCCTGCTGTTTGCATTCATTTCGTACTCCGGGCAGTGTATCGGCTACATCTTGCTGACGATCCGCTTCCCGATTAAACCGCAATGCGAGTTCAAGAACCCGTTCGGCATCCCCGACGCCGTGTTCTCGCTTCTTGTGTGGCTCTTTGGGATCTTCGCGATCATAGGGTACCAGGGCCATAAGGGCATCGAGGCTTTGTTCCTCGCGATCGTGGTGTTTCTACTGGGCGTGTACTATCTGCTTGTTGCGAAAAAGCGGCAGACCATGTCGGAACAAGAGTCCAAGGTGTTGCTGGTCGTCCACATTCGTGTCTCGAACAAACGCAAGCGACGACCGACACACAAAAGCACCAAGATCAAGGTGCGTGCGAGCGCGAGCGTTCGGCCAACGATGACAGGAGGTGGTGCGTCCGAACGAGCGAGTGTTTCGTATACCCGTTGAGCCTAGCAAGAGAGAAAGATACAATCTATGCGCCTCGTTTATGTTCAATAGTAATTATGGATTTCAACCCACAAATATTCTTAATTACTCATCTATTCAGATAATGCACTTTCTTTGGAGTACGTAACCAGTTACACTTTGAATTCTATGAAATAAGATTATATCGTATATTATGGAACAGCTCCGCCCAATCATGAAGAGGCGTTTGGGTCCAAAATGGGCACGAGGCCAAAACGGCCCGTCCCGAGATAGCGCGGGCAAAGAGTCGCTTCGCCCCCCTCCGCTTCACGCCTTCTCCTCCGCCCTCCCACCCGACGTTCAGGCGAACTCTCTCACTCGGGTCTATCCGCGACTTTCCGCGTCAGAGCGGACGACGCGTGAGCCACCATGTTCAAGAACACGTTCCAGTCGGGCTTCCTGTCCATTCTCTACAGCATCGGGTGCGTTGTTCTCCCTTGTGTACGGTGACGTGCTGGATAGCATTCTGAATGAGCTATGGGGGTTGTACAGAAGCAAGCCGCTGCAGATCTGGGACAAGCAAGTCCGCAATGGCCACATCAAGCGGATCACGGACCAGGATATCCAGTCGTCCGTGCTCGAGATCATGGGCACGAACGTCAGCACCAACTTCATCACGTGCCCGGCGCAACCGGCCAAGACGCTCGGTATCAAGTTGCCTTTTCTCGTCATGATCGTCAAGAATTTGAAAAAGTACTTTACGTTTGAAGTGCAAGTGCTCGACGACAAGAACGTGCGACGCCGCTTCCGAGCGTCCAACTACCAGAGCTCGACACGCGTCAAGCCATTCATCTGTACGATGCCCATGCGATTAGATGAAGGCTGGAACCAGATCCAGTTCAATTTGTCCGACTTCACGCGCCGTGCGTACGGTACGAACTACATCGAGACGCTTCGAGTGCAGATCCACGCCAACTGCCGTATCCGTCGCATCTACTTTTCGGACCGACTGTACTCGGAAGAGGAGCTGCCCCCAGAGTTCAAGCTCTTCTTGCCCGTCCCCAAGGCCAACAACTCGACCAGCGACCCCAAGCAACCGCCGGCTGCACCCGCCGAAGCGAGCATGTAGCTTCTCCGTAAAAGGCAGCTCTATCAACGATCTCTTGTAGGACGGGTCGCATAATGTATATTTTGATTTCTCGCACGGGCTGTGTAGACACATCGTTGGGGGAACAAGGCTTGCCGCAGCCACTCGTGTATTGTAGAATTGTGGCATTTTGGATTGTCAACTTCTGTATGTAGGTCGAAAGCCCGTCTACTTTCGCGACTTGCCCTTGGCGAACTGCTCAGCGAGCCACGAGATGCCTTCTTCCACGCCTCGGCCCGTAATGGCGTTGCTCGCTCTGTTGGAAGCCACAACGTCGTCAGTTTATATAAAGTCTCAGCCACGAGATCGCTCGTCGATAGACGTACGTGATGTGCCAGGTCTTGCCCGGCAGCTTGTCGAGCTCGAGCTGCTCCATGCACTCGACGGGCGTGAGCGCGTGGGCCAGATCCATCTTGTTCGCAAAAAACAAGATCGGGATCTTCTTGCCCGCCAGCTCCTTGTGCTCAATGAGCTGCTCGAGCTCGTCCTGCCCACCATTCCACCAGGTCAATTCACGACACACGCTCCTGTTATGTATCGCTTCTTGCACGCACCTTGGCGACACACATGCGGATCGTGTCGGTCGAGTCGAGCACGTAAATGATGGCCTGCACGTCGCTGTAGTAGTTCTCCCAGAGACTACGGTACCGGCTCTGGCCCGACATGTCAAACACCGTGAAGTTGAGGTTGGACTTGGTGAACTCCTCGACCTGGAAGCCGATCGTCGGCACGACCTCTCGTGATTGGGACTTTTTGGGCTTGAGGTGGTTCACGAGCGTCGTCTTGCCGCTGTTGTCGAGCCCGACCACGAGGATCCGAACCTCGGTCTTCTTCATGCCCAGAGCACTCGCGAGCTGCTTGAACAGACCCATGGCTTCCTCGGATGATAGACGACAAGATAATCCTATTCAGCAAAGGCGATAGCTGTCGGCAGCACGCTCAGAGTGGAAAAGCAAGAGTCATAGCGGCCGCGGGCATTTTTAGCTGTTGGAGATCCATTCTTCGTGTGTCCCACATTCTGACGGTGTACCGTGAGAAGGGATGTTAGAGGAGACATGATGTAGACGAATATGGGTTCACAAGCTTCTATGATAATTAGACAGGGAAAGAGAGAAATGCAAAGAAGTTTTCGTGTGGGCCGTGCCCTTCACCACAAGTGTGGAAGGCTTTCAACAGGTTGGAGACAGAGATCAGCTTCATGAGAGAGCATGGCAGGGATGTTCCCCCACCCGACGCTTCCAGTATTCGCGTCGTGCCGCGCCAAATCGCAAGATGGGACCGAGTGAGCTTTGGTCCGATTACAGCTTGGGGCCAAAGCTCGAGTAGTCCGTGTGCTCCTTGGAGACGTACTTGGTGAAGTTCTTCTGGAACATCTCCGCGAGCTTCTTGGCCGTGGCGTCGTACGCGGCCTTGTCGCTCCACGCCTCACGCGGGTTCAGCACGTTCTTGGGCACGGCACCAAGCTCCGTGGGCACGTCAAAGCCGAACAGCGGGTCCTTGGAGAACTTGGTGTCCTTGATCGATCCATCGAGGATCGCGTCAATGCACGCACGCGTGTCCTTGATGCTCATACGCTTGCCGACGCCGTATCCACCACCAGTCCAGCCCGTGTTCACCAGGTAGACGTTGGTCTGGTGCTTCTTGAGCTTCTGCTGAAGAAGATCCGCGTACTTCGTCGGGTGAAGCGGCAGGAACGCCGCGCCGAAGCAAGCGCTAAAGGTCGCGGTCGGCTCGGTGACACCACGCTCCGTACCGGCGACCTTGGCCGTGTAGCCCGAGAGGAAGTGGTACATGGCCTGGCCGTCACTGAGCTTGGAGACCGGCGGGAGCACACCGTAGGCATCGCACGTCAGGAAGACGATGTTGCTCGGGTGGCCACCGCTCGAGGTCGGCTCAAAGTTCGGGATGTGGTAGATCGGGTACGACACACGGCCGTTCTCGGTCTTGGAGGTGTTGTAGTAGTCCGGCTCGTTGTTTTCCGTGACGAACGTGTTCTCCAGCAGAGCATCACGCTTGATGGCATTGTAGATATCCGGCTCGTTCTCACGGCTGAGGTTGATGGTCTTGGCGTAGCAGCCACCTTCAAAATTGAAGATGCCCTCGTCGTCCCAGCCGTGCTCATCGTCACCAATGAGGAAGCGGTGCGGGTCAGCCGACAGCGTGGTCTTGCCCGTGCCCGAGAGACCGAAGAAGAGCGCCGTGTCGCCGTTCTTGCCCTTGTTGGCCGAGCAGTGCATGGCCATGATGCCCTCGAGCGGCAGCCAGTAGTTCATCATCGAGAAGATGCCCTTCTTCATCTCGCCACCGTACCAGGTGCCGCCAATGACCGCGACGTTCTTCTCAATGTTGAAGCCCACAAAGACCTCCGAGTTGAGGCCGTGCTTCTTGTAGTCCTCGTTCGTCACGCGGCAGGCGTTGACGATCGTGAAGTCGGGCTCAAAGTTCTCAATCTCCTCTTTGGTTTGCGGACGGATGAACATGTTGGTCACGAAGTGGTGCTGCCACGCGAGCTCCGTGATGAAGCGCACCTTCTTGCGCGAGTTGGGGTTGGCCCCACAGTAGCCGTCGAACACGTACACCTTCTCGGCCTCGGCGTAGTGGCCCGTGACCTTGTCGTAGAGCGCATCAAACACCTCGGGCTTGATGGGCTGGTTGATGTCGCCCCACCAAATGTTCTTGTTCGACGGGGCCTGGTCGACAATGTACTTGTCCTTAGGCGAGCGGCCCGTGAACTTGCCCGTGTCAATCGTGTAGGTGCCGTTCTTGAGGAACTGGCCTTCCTTGTTGGCCTCCTCGTGGGCGGCAATGTCGTCGTAGCTCAGGTTCTGGAAGATCTTGGTCTTCGAGTTGGTGATACCAAACTTCTCGAGACCGAGCGACGCCGCGCGGGTCGAGAAGAGCATGTGCTTGGAGGTGTGCATGGGCGCGAAGCGCACGGCCGAAGCCAGCACACTCTGGCGCTGGAGACGCAGCGACGCACGCAGAGCCGAGGTGAACATCTTGAGCGGGTTGTGTGGAGGTGGAGAGGAGCAAGCTCTGCGCAGTGGTAGGCAAAATGCACTATGCGCTGGAGGACAGAGGAGCGAGCGAGCGGCAGCGACGCTACAGGACCCACAAGACCAGAGGGGGAAGGAAGTGCGCCAGAGGGTCGGAGAGGCGTGCGTGGTTGGGCACGAAGATCCTCTCGCGATTGTGTTGTACACGAGCCGTGACTACCGGGACGTCAACGACCCAAAGAGATCCAGGTTGTGGCGTCGTCTGGCCATAGAAAAGCCAAGTGAAATCGAGAGAGGACGCTGATTGGTTGATTTGGTAGAGAAACTGCCCAATCGGTGACGCTGCCTCGTCACAAAACCACGGACCTGCGCAGGCGACGTCACTCGTTCGAAATGGTAACTGCCACTGGAGTTCAAACCTACCCCGTGACTTGATTAGAGGACCCATGTCGAAACATCGGTTTCCAACATTTTATCCAGTATACAATCTTCAAGCTTATGGTAGCCCAGCGGGTGTTCGTTACTCGAGAACCTGTTCAAAACATCTCCATGAAACTTCAATGTGGGTCATCATGAGCGTCTCCACACACACACAAGATCAATTGCACGGGGTCCGGCTCGATCGATCCCGGTCACAACATTTAATGACCACCATTGGCTTGAGAATGGGAAGCAAAGCTTGCGCATTGCTTTGCTGGTCGCCTCCAAAGTGGATGAGCCAGACGACTCGGCGAGCCGGAGCAGCCAGCGCAAATGCCCTTGATGCGCTAAGCAGCCGCGGGATGCTTCATCTGGGTTCCCATTTTTGGTGCTTTGCGGAGAAGTCAGTTGAAAGACTCTTCATCTCAGCCGAAGCGCATGCGACGCGCGCAACCGCAGTCACTTGCATGTGCAAACACATGAAAATGGGTATGTACGATGGCGCCTGAGCGAATTCTCCAAGCAGCCGCGTGGAGGGACTATCCGTTGAGCCGGAGCGAAGAGAGATCACTTGTCCAAATGGTCCGCAACAAAGACCCTCATTCCGCGAACTACATCGCTGCACATGTACGGCCACGGTGCAGCCGTCGGCTGGGGTCGGGTCATCGACTGAGTCTGAAGATCGCAGTGACAGGCTCATGGTGACGACGTCGACGTGGGATCGCGACTGGAGCTAAACGCAGAGACGAGCTGCAACCCGAAACAGCAAGGCAAAACCAGGTGGTGGTCGTCGTCGTTGCCAATGACTCGGGCCTGTCGACGAACGGGCATGATTCCCATAATTCAGTACTTCATAGTCCAGAAAAGCATGTGGTCCACATAGTTGAAAAGATGTGGTCCACGCGATGGATATGCTGCAATATCCGACGGCGCCACCGGATGAACGGATCTTCCGTCGTCGTCGGATCATCTCGTCCGAGCCTGAGCTGCTTGCACGTAGGATGACCATCTCCGTGTTGTGCGCACCGCAAACCCGGCTCCGCTTCCCGAGAGACCCGTTCCTACGCGCTATCGGCGCCATCTACGCGGCAGCGTTCGCGTCGATCGCCCGCCAAATCCGCGGCCTCTACGGCGAGTGCGTCGTCACTACGGTTGTACATGCTTCTGGGATCATCAAGCTCATGTGTTTATGTTATACGATTGTTCGGGCAGAGATGGAATCGAGCCTGTGGGCGTCTTCTTGCATCGCCTCGTGGATCGCGATGAACGGCTCGGGTCCGCGTCGGCACTTCAGCGGATCACCATCTACCCCACGGCCATGTGGCTGCATGCACCACTGCAGTGGTCGCCAAGCTTTATGATGCAAGTGATCGCATTGGCGGGTCTCATTGTTTCTCTATTGATCCTGTGCCGTGCCAAGTGGCGAACGACGCTTCCACTGGCGTTTGTGTGGTTCAGCTACCTGTCGATTGTGCAGTGCGGCCAGACGTTCATGCAGTTCCAGTGGGATTCATTTTTGCTCGAGGTCGGCTTTCTGGCGATTTGGACGGCGCCATGGTGGCATACAAAGCAACACACGTTTGAAACGCCTGCGACGATCGTGTGGACGCTGCGCTTCCTGTTTTTCAAGTTTATGCTCATGTCCGGTGCCGTCAAGATTCAGTCCACGTGCCCAACTTGGCTAGGGCTCACAGCGCTCGAGTTCCATTTTGCAACACAGCCATTGCCGCTCCCGCTGGGCTGGTACGCGCACCAACTACCGGTAAGGTTGTGCACATGGGGATGAAATCTGACTCTGTCCAATTGCTGACCTCGGCCTTGGTGTATCCGTCTGAAGCCGATACTCTTACGGATTGGTGTAGCAGCAACACTGCTCTTTGAAGGCCCGTGGACATTTTTCATCCTTGCGCCGTCTCTTCCGCTACGGAAGTTCAGCGCCGTCATGCAAGTCTTGCTTCAGATCATGATCATGCTCACCGGCAACTACAACTTCTTCAACTTGCTCACGGTCGTGATGGCGTTCACGCTGTTTGAGATCCGCGAACCAGTGCTGGTAGTCAGCGAACCGAAGACGCTCGATCGTTCAACGTATTCTCTTGGGCAACTTGTCCACGCGGTTGAGGCGAAATGGGATGCTGTCCAGCAAGACCCTCGGATCATGTGCTTATCGATTGTCGCGGCAACTGCGTATTGCTGGCACTCGGTCACGGAAATATTCAACTTTGGATGTGATTGGACATTGCTCAATGACGGAACCTGGGAGGAGTTCCTGTCTTCGTGCTGGATCAAGTTTCTTCCCACTGTCGATGAAGTGCAAGCATGGATTGCACGGGTTGTGCCGGCTTCTATCGCTTTCTCTGGCGCCGTGGTTGCTGGTGCTGGTCTCTGGCAGATGATAGTGGCAGTCTCCGCTCATCACGGGTCACGCTTTCTCAAAATCACGTATCTACTGATTTCGTCAGCTATTGCGGCTTGGGTGTTTGTCTCCAGCGCGTTGACGATCTCCATTTTGGACCGGCCATTCCAACATTCGATGCCCCCGGTCGTCTTTCAGACATACGAGGCGACTTCCCACTGGCGGATCACCAGTCCCTACGGCCTCTTCCGAACGATGACGGGCGTCGGCAAACGTGAAAACAATGGTCAACAGTACGCAATCGTCGCTCGGCCTGAGATCATCCTTGAAGGCACCAATGATGGAGGTGCGACGTGGAAAGAGTACCATTTTGTGTACAAACCGGGCGATGTACACACGGCTCCACGTTTCAACGTGCCACTCCAGCCGCGGCTTGACTGGCAGATGTGGTTTGCGGCACTCGGCAATTATCAAGGCGCGCCGTGGATCGTCCATCTCGTGGACAAACTGCTTCGGCAGTCTTCAGATGTCAAGGCGCTGCTCGACTCGTCACGCGATCCGTTCCCTCACGACCCACCGCAAGCAATCCGTGCCCAACTCTACCACTACGACTTTACGAGACTCAACACCGCATGGAATCGTGCGATCCCAGCCGTGGTGATGGTCAATGATACCAAAGATGCGGCATGGTGGAGCCGCTCGCTACAGGGAGAGTACTTACCAGCACTCGAGCAAGACAACCCGACTGTCGCGCTGTTTGTGCAGCACCATTTCGGCCGCGATCCGACCCAACACGCCCAACCAACGGGCTGTGATGCCTCCACTTTGTCGTCTTCTTCTCTCGTGAGCGCATGGAGCTGCCACACGCTGCAGTACCTCGTTGAATGGCCCGTCGTGTCGTCATTCCTCCTTGCAAGCCTCGTGATGCTGATCTCAAGTGTACCCATGTCACCATCGACCACCCAAAAACCCAATCTGAACCGTCAATAACCCAACCTTGGGTGGTTGATCCTGTTTCGGCTGGACTTTTCCTGCGAAAATCGAAGAAAACGATTGGGTGGAGGGGTTCACGTTGAACAATGGGTACAGGAGGAGTGACCTCGCACCACGCAAGCTGTTTCGTCAGCCGCTTTTCACATCCCCCCTCTGCACTGAATCTCCCTCCACCCTCTCCCCCTTGTTCCACCAAGACCGGGGTCTCTGTGCTGGACCGTAGAAGAAGTTCCCCATGCGCGGGTCGAATCGCTCTTCTCCGTTCGATCGCCATGTGACGTGTGACGGTATCTGGAGGTGTTTCCCTGTCTCGTTTCGTCTCATGGCTGGTTCCGCCGTTGGCTCTGTTAAGGCAAGTCAAGTCGCAGATGTCGCCTTGCCTGCTCTCGTGTCTCTGTCTCTTCGCAGAGGTTTTATGGCTAAAAAACCTCGCGAGCTGTTCGAAGTTTGGGAGCTCATGACCACCCAGGGGGGAGGAATCACGAGCTCGGCGTTGCTGGTCACTCGTAAGAATCAACCAGCCCAAGCAAGGTGCGACCGTCGACGATGAAGATCCTCCCCCGTTCTCCTCGTATTCTAGCATGCTGACGGATCTGTCTCTTTGTGTAGTAACCATGGACGCCAGCGACAGCCGCAAGTGCCACAACTGTGGCAACACTGGTCACCTTCGCCGTGACTGCCCGGAGGCCCCGGCCGATGGCTTCGGTGGCGCCGCGTGCTTTGGCTGCGGCAAGACCGGCCACCTGAAGCGCGACTGCCCGTCGAACGTGGGCGGCTTCAGCAACGGTGGCGGCCGCGCCTGCCACAACTGCGGCCAGACCGGCCACCTCCGCCGCGACTGCCCGGAGGAGGTCCAGCCGCCGAAGTGCCACAACTGCGGCAACGCGGGCCACCTCCGCCGCGACTGCCCGGAGGAGCTCCGTGAGAGCCGCAAGTGCCACGGCTGCGGTCAGTCGGGCCACCTGCGCCGCGACTGCCCCGAGGACAACGGTCTCGCGGGCGAGAAGTGCTACCAGTGTGGCGGCACCGGCCACTGGGCCCGCAACTGCACCAACCCGCCGGTCTCGGCCTAAGGTGCAGCATCTGGAAGCAGAGCCCGTTGCGTAGTTGCACTCTGAAAATGGCGGCTTGTCCAAGCTGCCACTCGACGGGGGAAGAAAAAGAGATGATGGAAGGCAAGGGCGAGAAGAGATGGAGAGAGAGAGGAGAAGAGGATATGTATCGTTGCACGGGGGCAGGACTTCACTAGTCACTAGTTTCAATAGGTCACCCCACGCTGCTGCTCGGTTGACCGAAACGACGGCCGCGTGGGATAGCAAAGAGAGGGAGGAGAGGGGAGTTCGGTATCTGGATATAAACTTATGATCATCTCGATTCTACGCACACCGCCTTGCACTTGTGAACATTTCAATTTTCGATTTAGCTATCGGTGGAGCACCACGCATGACAAGCAGGATTGAAGCTGAAAGACGTTTCGAACTGGATTACACCGGTCTGTCAAGCACCATGTACAGCATGGAAAATATCCTGGTTCATGACCCGAGTCGCGGCTGATGGGATCTCCTTTATTGTACGAGCATTGAGTGCCATCCACGACCCGAGCCGGGAAGACGAACTTGAAACACAGCGGTACAAAGGTATCGTTATGGTGCAATAGAAGGTAATTGAGAGGTTTCTCTGACATTCGGCTGAGATCGAACGATGTCTTTGACATAGTGAGCGAAACTCTCAGCCAGTGTTCATCTCTCCACAGCTTTCTCGTGCAAGGACACTCGCGAGAAAATGCTAAAGCTCCTGCTCATTCTGTTCTTGGAGCTTGGTTCGTACGAATAGCGAGCTGTACCAGGTCGCAATCATGTTGATTCAGGTGGTATTGTATGCAGGCAGATGCACCCCTTCAAGGGCACTATTAAGTTTGCTTGACGCGAGATCTGTACGAAATTCTTCTCTACAACTAGTGATGAGATGCATTCATTTCGTATCAGTGACTCGGTCGGATACTATAGGGCTTTCTAAGTGATCATTGGTAAGGAGACACAGCGACAGATCGCATAATTACGGTTTACTTGGGTCATTTAACGATCTCTCCGTACACAACCTTGCTTGGTGTACGGCGAGAAACAGCGTGGGCGCGCATCCCTTACAATAGGGGAATCCCTTGAAGTCCATGATAGCATCCGCCTAGCGGGTCACGCCTTCCCCGTCGAACCTCCGAGCCTGTGAGCAGAGAAACCGATATCGCCACAACATTCTCTTTTTCCTTCGCACTCGACTCGCGATCGACTAGCAGCCGACTATTGTTTCGCGGCTGCTGCCTCCGCCGCTGCTTTCGCAAACAATTTGCGGTCGCGGTCGTCCATCCATCGGTCCCAGTCCGTGAGCAAGTGGATCTTGGCCTGCTCCCATCCAACACCAATAGAGAATATGTTAGCGCGTCGGAGTCCGCCTCCTCCCCCCCAGCGTCGCAGATCCGTCAACGCACCTGGTGCTCACGGCGGAATTGCCACTTGTTGACGGCACCCCAGCCCGCGCCCATGGCCGTGAAGGCGAGCGTGATAATCGCGAGACCCGGCACAATTTGGTACGGCATGGTGTTCTTGTCCCGACGCTTTGTGTGAGCCGCTCACTCCCCACCACCGCACCGCCCGAATGGGACCCTCGTGCAACCTTCCTGCAACCTATGAATGGTGTGTCCCACACGACGAAAAGGTCACAGGAAGGTCGCACGAAACCAGGCAAGAGTGAAGGTCCCTCTGTATTTCGCGCGGTTTCCTTTGTTCGAATGCAAGGAATTCGGTCAGGCGGGAAGGCCAGCACGACGCGAAAGGGAAACGCCGACGCCGTTGACGCCGCTTTTCTTCACAGGGACGGGTGCTGGACGTCCGGTTTCTGCGCGATATACAAGAACCCGCGACCGTGATGCCGGAGGTGCGTGATGAGGCCCGTGCGTGCGCTCCGTGGACCGCGCGGCTTGAGGTTTTCGAGCAGGACTTTGACACGGCGATGGCGATCTGGAGTGTCGAAGACGCGGTCGTCGGCAGGCTCTGCGCGGACGAGCAGCCTGTGACGCGGCGGCGAAGCCGGTTGTCGAGTAGCCAGGTCGAATTCAGCCAGTTGTCTGAGTCTTCCCAGCGAGAGAGCCGCCCGATGAGGTCCAAGAAGCGACGACGCACGGCCACACAGCTGGAGACAAGTCAAGCAAGAGAGGCACCGCCACCGCCGTTGTTCCACTGCTCACCTGATTTGAGTACGCAGACACAAGATCTTGGTGTGACGCAACTGCTCTCTACACAGGATGAGGATGCGGCCCGCCGAGTTGCCGACAGAGATGCTGGGTATCTCGGTGGTGATACCCTTGGACCTACTCTTGAAGCTGAGTTTGGGTCCAATTACTCCACGCCCTCGAAACAAGCCGGAGATGAGACATTCAGTACGCCGACCGATGATCGACGAGCGGAGAGAAGAAAGTTTGCGCCTGTCGCCTCGTCTTTGTCGGACGCTGACGTTGTACAAGAAAGTCCCATGGACACTCCTTCAATCAATGCCCAGGCAAGGTCGGTCCTTCATCATACTAGTCGGGATGATCATCTAGACGACTACAGTACTATGTGCTCGAGCTTCACAACTGGTTCCGGTCAAAGTGTGATGATCTCAAAAAAGCGTCTTCGCGACGTCGAAGAAGACTGGTTGAGTGATGAGCAAGGAAATCCACAGCTCTCAAGTAAGATAGTAACGTCTTCACTACAGGAAATGATTGTCATCTCAAGACCGCTGGTGACGGGGTTCGGTAGTTGCGACAGCTCAAGTGCAATCGACCCCCGGCGGCTTTCCTTCTCCACAACAGACGATGAAGGTATCAACAGCAGGTCAGGCTTCGTCGGATTTCAAACTGGCTCTGGTCGGAAGGTCGAGCTGAAGCGAGAAAGCTTGAGTAAGTATGAAGCTATTTTGTTTGGCAACGAAGACAGTGCTCCTGCTGGGATTGGTGTTGGGCATCGTCAAGAACTTCATGAGACCAAACGTTTGGAGTCCGGATCACTTGCTCAGCCTCTTACTCCGCACGCTCAAGAAAACGCATCCACTGCTTTCAACAAACAAGAGACTAATACGCCCATTTTCAACGGCGACACAAATGGTGACGATCACGGTATAGCAAAGGCCATCACTGGCTTTCAGACAGGAGCTGGCAGAAAAGTCGCGGTATCGCAAGAACGACTGGCCCAATACGCTGACTTGGTTTTTAAGAGCCACGACGATAGCCGATCAACTCAAGAACCGAAGACTTTCGAAAGTTGCGCACATCAAAGTGCTCAATCAGCTGTACCTTCCGTTCTACAAGGCGTTTACTCGAGTTCAGCAACTGGCGCGTCGGTTTCTGGTTTTCAAACTGCTTCGGGGCGAGCTGTTGCGATTTCTGAAGAGCGTCTGAAGGAAATTGAGGAAAGGTTGTTCGGTGAAAGCAGCGCGAGTGGGGTGAACCTAAATGACGTGTGTTCGGACCTAACCCAACCCATCTATATCAGATCGGCGAGCTTCACGCCTGTAATATCACGAGGAGAACGCGAAAGTGATGACGATCCATCGACTGTTCCAAGCGGTTTCAAAACTGGCGGGGGTTCAAGCATTCGCATATCGCGGGAACGACTGAAAGATTATGAGCGACAAGCTATGCCAGTAATGGCCAACACCAGTACGGAAGGTCACATTCGTCAACCAGTCGAGGTCCGAACATCTCCAAAAGCAGTTCTGGCCGGCTTCACCACAGGAAATGGAGGTCCAATATCTGTTTCACAAGAGCGTTTGCGAATGTATGAGAAGATGCATAACGACGATGACGATGAAGCGGGGATGTCTCCAGCAGCCATTGCGCCCGAACATTCACTGCGTAGTGATGTGATGGAACCCTCCACCGGCTTTCTGACTGCGAGTGGGGCGAAGGTTGCGGTGTCGGAGAAGCTCCAAGAGTATGCACCAAAGTGCAGAGCAGAGAGCCATGGTCAGTCGCCTGACCAGCCTGCAGCTACCAGATATGAGGGTCGGAGCGACACATGCGGTGCGTTCACCACTGGAAATGGGAGACCGATCACAATTTCCGAAGATAAACTCCGTGAATACGAAGACAAGTTGGTCATATCCGAAGAAAGTTGGCGAAAGAAAACAACCGACGATTCCCACGGGTGCCAAGATGAGGAGAACGATTTCAAGCATTCGTTGAAGCATGCGGACGTTGCGCAAGATTCAGTCGTCGTCCTGGCCGGTTTTGCTACTGGAAGTGGTCGATCTGTCTCAGTTTCACAAGAAAAGCTCCAGGAGTATCAAAACAAGATCTCGCAGGCTTACGCAGATGAAGATACCATTCCGTTCACGAACCGTAAAACTGATGAGCAAGAAACAAGTAGAGAGATCAAGATGGCCGCTCAAACGAGTGCATCACAACAGCGCAATCCGCAAATACCCTCAGGACGGCCACCTCGATATCGGCACTCGATTGGCGCCGCGAATCCAACCGTTGGCGTTGACATAGCCAATCGGCGACACAGCTTTCCATCGAGATCTCGGCCTAGATTGGCAGATGACAGCGCTGGTAGTGCTGTTAGCTCTGGTGTGATCCAGCGACTGGCGATTGCCCATCAAACGAGCAAACGAGCATCTGTTCTCGATGATGTCAGCAACATCCCCAGGGCACAGTCCCGTGTGAGTCGTTTGAATGGAGGTGGAAAGTGGAAGCCACCTTCGCAGCTGCGGGAGATTCAAAGTGGAGGCTACTCCACACCAGCTAAAGCCCGATCCGCCGCACCTCAGAGCCTGAGCGCGAAAAAAGGATTCCGTCCCCCTGTCCCGATGAAAACTCCTCCATCAAAGGCGCTCATATCAGCAACAGCGACACCCCCGCAAAAGGTTGTCGATATCTTGGGTATCAATCGGCCACCACAGATTGAGATGCCCTTCCGTGAGGCCATGCGGATTTCATACAAGCTTCTTGCGCTCGACACTGATACAGAAACTCACTCGTTTACGTCCGAACATCGCGCAAGTCTCCTTCGGCAAATCGTCCCTGAGCTTTCCGTGTCTGTTGCGTTTTCAGCGCACACCGGTGAGCTTGTCGACGCCGCCGATTGTGGAATGTCTGTGACTCTGCCTTATCTGATGCAAGATATGAAAAGCCGCGGTTTTCTCGGGAGCGAAGTAGGGGTGACGAATGATTGGTTCCGAAATCAGTATCGTTGGGCAGTCTGGAAGCTTGCTACGATGGAACTCCAGTTTCCTCGATTTTTGTTCGGGAGGTATCTCACGAAAGAACAAATAATGTACGAGATCTGTAAGCGGTATCGCCGAGACGTAGTTCTCGCCCAGCGGTCGATTGTGAAGAAGATTTTGAATCGCGATGCGAATGCCGCCTCTTGCATGGTGCTTCGCATTGCTGGCGTAGTTCCGTTTCCTGTGGAAGAAGAGAAAGAGGTTGACATCATTCCTCCGCCTCATTGGAAGCTTGCTCTTGTGCTCACAGACGGGTGGCACGCGATTTATGCGGTTCCAGATCAGTACCTTGCTGAAGCTCTCTGGAAGCATCACAAAGCCAATCAACTGATAGGGAAGAAGGTCGTGACGTGGAGTGCTACCCTGCATAACATCAATGACGGTGTAGACCCTCTTGAATGCGCACTTGCAACTGAACAAAAGTGGGAAAATCCGCTGTGGGCAGGAAAGAATGACCCATCTAAGTGGCCGTATCTGAAGCTCCACTTCAACAGTACAAGACCGGTGATTGCAAGTGCGAAGCTGGGTCTTGAGAGTCTCATTCGTCGGAAGGTTGGGAGACAATCAGATACTCCGTATGATTTCGTGATGCTCAAAAGCATACCGTTGCATACTATGGAGGTTGGAGGTGGTATCGTGCGTTCGGTGCGTGTTCGAGTCACAAGAGTTTCTCCAGTTCTCCACCTACAGTCGAAGGATTTCTCAGTTGGTCCAAGAATCTTGTGCGAGGAGCAAATGCCGCAGTACTTCCAGGTACGCCAGGATTACCTTCAAGCTCGTAGAAGCGAGGATGAATCGTCAGATGACGATTCATCACCAGAACTACCGCTGCCAGTGCCATTTGTAAAGCTGGAGGTTGAATGTGCTCACGTGGCAGAGTCTCCGCGAAAATGTTATGCAGTTCTGACGATGTGGCGGCCGGGGGATGAGATGTTGTCGAAGATCAAGGAAGGCGGAGTGTTTTACGCTTCAAGTCTATCGGTAAATTGGAAAGTTGATTACGGCCACCAAGGCGTCTTCATGCGTCTCGGGACAACAAAAGGAAGCACATTTGAGAAGGCAGAATCAAGTGACGATAAACACCTCAGCGTCCAGAATCGAGTTTGTCAATCTGTCGACAATCTCGTCATGAGTTACCGGCAACATTCGACGATGGTGCCGAAGGAAAAGAAACTGTATGGTGATGTGTGTGTTGTTATCGTGCGATGTGAGGATGCAAGAAAATCTACGGATCAACGAGCTGATGTTTCATCAACCACAACTTCTACGGATCATATATTCGTCACCGACCCAAGTGGTCGGCTGATGAGTGTCAGGTTACACTCAACCCGTGTGCGTGTGCGCAAACCGGCTAAATTGGACGAAGCCAAGATATCCAAGCAGGGAGTGGAGCGTGTGTTTACGCGGGGCAACAAAAAGCTGTGGAGTGAGGGAAATGTCGTCTGCATCAGCGGCCTTGAGATCTCACACTATGACGACAAACTTGATATCCTGGATTGTGATCTGAGCGAGAGTGCCCAAATAGTCTCGTTGCCTTCGAAGAAGTCACATTTCTTCGAAGCACATCAGCGACTTAGAGAGCTGTTATCTTCTCGCGAAGCATCTACCAGTGAGGCTCAGCAGTTTGCATCGACCATCTTGAGGCTGAAGAAATATGTTGATCGATCTATCCTACACTTGGACTTTGAACCTAGCCAAGACGAAGTGCACGATATCGACCTTGACGATGACAATGAGGTTTATCATCTTACGCAAGAATTAAACAGACAACCAGAGGAAGATGTGAACTATTGGATGAGTCAAGCACCCTTTATTCATGTTGAAGGTGTCGTGACGAAGATTCTTTTGTTGTCTCCAAGCGACCCATTGGCAAGTGCGTGCGATGCCATCGCGCTAGCTTACATCCAGACAACTTCTGACGACGAAGACAAGAGCACTTTGTACGCAATTTATTTGACGACCCATCTTCTAAGCCAAACTCGGACACTTCTGAGTGACAACTTCGATCGCGCTCAGTCGTCAGTTAGTGCCACGAAGTCCGCTGCGACAGTACTACGGTTTGAAGCTCAATGGGAGACAAGTGAGCGCCTCTTGAACAGCTGGAAGCCGTGGGTGCGCGACGGGGGAGCGACATTTCTTCTTGCCTCGGCAGTAGCCTCGGAAACGGAGAGTGAGACATTGTGATGGGCTATTATTGATCTATATTTGGTGACGTTGGGAACTCGATAAGATGGCGAGGCATGAAGTCATACCAAGTTCTACCGTTTGCTTGAACTTCATCACGCCTTGCTGTGAAGTTGACGCCAGAGCCCACTTAAGGGAGTTGAACGCACTCGATCGTCGTGTCTGGCATGCCCTCGTCGAACAAGGCTTCCTCGAAAAAGAACGAAGAAATGCTGCGCCAGCGTGAGAATGGATTCTGCTTGAATGGCGTTCATCAAGAAAAGCTCCCACAGTACAACGCGCTTGTCGACCGCAACTTGCGCCACCATTTTGAGAGTCGAAACCTGCAGAAGCACCTCGGCAGCCTCGGCCTGGTGGATCAGCGTGGACGCATCGTCGATCTCGATCGTCAAAAGTCCAAGCTCTCGATCATCGAGCAGGAGTTCAAGCTGGCCGAGCAGGCCGAACGTATTCGCGAGCGTGAGGAGGAAGAGATCCGTCGACGCGTCCAAATGAAGCGCCACGACGCGATCAAAGAGGCGCGACAGCGTGAAAAGCTCGTGCAGCTCAAAGAAGAGAAGAAAATCGCACGCGAGATCGTGCAGGCCGCGAAGGGCTACGCGTCCGTTGGGAAGCCCGGCTCGTCGCAATCCTAAGACATGTGCAATCAAACATCACCATCACCGCGACTGTGTTTTGCTTTTCTGCACTTCCAGGAATGATTAGTTTTACTTGCGCTGTGTCTCATTTGCTCCCTCTAGACGCACGCTGATCTGTACACTTCGCGCGCTCTCCACGCCGGCAAAGTCCGTCAACGAGAACGGATCCAGCATGAGCTTTCCTTGGAAAAAGAGTTGCTATCCGCAACCACAAGCCTCCTCAGTCTCTTGTGCATGCCACGCAACCACACACACAGAGCCTCGTTCACGCACCACATCCGCCTGTGGCAACTCGTACTCATCCTCCAGAAAGCTCTTGAGCACCTGCACAGTCTGCCCTTTTCGAAACTATCCAAAGCGACCCAGTCAGTCCCGTCGATCCCATTCTCACGTCGGGGCCACCCACCTACCTCACGGGCGACGGTCGAATCGTCCGGGAGCAGAAATTCCACTTGGATCGACGCCTCCTGGAGCGCCTTGATGTCGTCAAACTTGGATTCCTCGCCGCTCTCACGCCGCAGCTGCAGCGACAGCGCCGCGCCGCCGCCACGCTCCGTCATTTTTTGTTGCTCGTGGCGACTTTTCAAGATCTCCATCGAGTTGAATTGGCCGCCTTTTCTACAAATGAATTGCAGCCAATTCATTAAATTTGGTCACCTCCACCGACCACAAGAGAAAAAAAAAAATGGAGCCGTCCGTGCCGCGGTTCCCGTCGGGGGTCGCGCCGCTGAGCGATTTGTACGGCGCCAGCAGCTTCCGCGTGGCCGAAGCGCAGGCGTTCGCACTGGAACTGGACGCGTTGGACCGCGAGGAGCTCGCGCTGGAGCAGACCGTGCGTGCGCTGGTGGACCGCAAGGCGCCGGCGCCGATTGGGCTCAGCTTTTACCGGGCCAAGCAGACGACGACCGCGGCGACCGCAAGTTGTACGACTAGTAATACGAGTAGTAGTATGCTGAATGCGTCGACCGCGAGCACGCGACTGCAGCGTGGCGGCGTCGCGCCCGTGGGGACGGAAGGGAGTCGCTTGGGCTCGGGCGTGCAGACCACGCGGGGGTACCACGGGCCCGTGGCCGCGGGCGAAGAGGAGGCGGAGGAAGAAGAAGACGAGATGGAACAGGAGGAAGAAGAGGAGGAGGAAGACGGCGACGAGGCGGACGAGATGTTTCCAGAAGACGAGGATGACGACGACGAGGAGGAGCCCCAGGGTGTCGACGACATGGACATGTCCATGTAAGAGCGAGGTCGGCTCACATCAAACGGCCATGCTGACAAGAGACCTCGCTGATGGGTGGCGGTACAAAAGGGTTTCGAGAGACGCTCCCGGAAAAATCCGGAGGTCACTTTTTTCCATTTGCCTTGACAAGCCCCCACGCACAAGCCTACACGCTGCGATGACTACGCCCCCGTCCGACCCAACGACCGTGCCGAGCCAGCTGCTCGCGCTCGCCAACGCCATGACGTTGGTTACGCCGCCGCCCGGCTCGGAGCCTCGTTCACTGGAGCAACGCATGGACAAGTTTTTCGTCCGTCTCGAGCAACACTTTGACGCGATGCGTCGTCAGATGTTTGTGGAACAGCGCGGGGAGGTGTTCGCGCTGCAGTCACGTCAACACCAGGAACTTCGCGAGACGCTCGCCCAATTGCTGCAGCAGCCGCAACCGCAGGCACAGCAAGTCATGGAATCGCACGCGCGCATGCAGCAAGACCACGAACTCGCATGCACGCAGCTCGAAGAACGCCACCGCGAGATGCTGGAGTTGCAACATGTCGAAGATCTCAAGACGGTCGTTCAACTGCGTCAGGCCTACCAGAACGTGCTGCGCGAGGATCCGCAATCGCTGACGGCGCTGCTCGAGTCGCTCGACCGCAACGCTCCATGACGACGACGACGACCAAGAGGAGTAAGAAGCTACCACGTTTAGCGAGAATAATGGGAACAAAATGAAAACGATGGCAATGTGCATGAGGTGTTTTCCAAAGAGGACGAGAGAGATGTGGACCGAGACGGCCACGACATCGACATACGCACGTCAAGGACCAATGGATCGCTGGTGGTTGGTGAAGTGCCTCTACCGTCGCTGTTTCAATGGCCAGACCCGTGCTCTGATCATGCGTACCTTGTGCTCTTTGTTATAGTCAATCAATTTGCCGGTGAGTCTCTCGTCGGCAATTTCGTGGGCTTCCCTTACAAGATCTCCCTGAATTTCCGCGGTAGAGCGACGTCCGTCGATATATATCAAATCGCAGTGGGACGGAACGATGGTGAACCTTCTTTCACCGTTCAACGATTGATGGCATAGTGTTTAGGAGAGGCCCCCGTTTCTCGTCCGTTTGCATGTGAGTCTCTCTACACGTCCAAGAGCCTCATCCTCTCTTGATCGCAAATGTTTCCATCTCTTCACACCACCCCATGCAAATTTGTGGTCGAGGACCATGGCGAGTTAGTTGGAATATGAGCAATCAAGAGACGAAATTGAGCTGGAAGAGACTCCATCATGGAGTGATGTCAGCTCCCATCATGGACTCTCGCTGTTGATGAGAAGCGACAGTTGAGCCTTCTACAAGAGGCTCCTCTCGCAACAACACAGGGCTCGAGACTACCGTAGCTCACCGTCTCTTGTTTCTTTTATCCGTTGTGGAAGGCTCGTTTTCGGTCCGCTCACTTGCCCACTTTCCTCACGAATCCCACACCCCACGACAGGCTCGGATGAGTGCACCTCCAACGGACCCAGCAACCGACCAGAGTCCGCTGCATGCGCTCACCAACGCCATCGAGTTGCTCACGATTCTCACCGAGCGAGCAACGATCGACGCCACGTTCCTCGCAGCAGCGATGCATTGAGGAGGTTCTCCAGCTCCTCGAGAAGCGCTTTGACACTTTGCGGCGTCACATTCGTGATAACCAGCAGCTCGAGCTGCGGTTCCTGCGGCTTCGTCAACAATACGAACTCCGCGAGCACCCGGAGCGAGCGACGTATTTTGCCGCGTCGCTTGCTCGGCTAGAGCAGAAACACGCGCTCTCACACACAAAGCTCGAGGAATACCACCACGAAATCCTGGGTGCCCTCGGGTGCACGGATTTTCAAACGCTCTGGCAGCTCATCCATCGTTTTAGAACCGTGTGGCCGTGAGTCCGGAGTAATTCACGTTGGCTCGAGTCGCGAGCTTGCAATGCTGGAGTGTATTATATACCGGTCGACAGGTGGACACAATCGCTTGCTCTTCTCTCTATCGTAATACATCTCTCTTCCCCCACAGTCCCCATGCGTTGGGGCTCCCTGTCATTGGGACCCCACTTCCCGAGTTCCCCGACCACGACCAACCCAGCCCTGACCTTTGTCTCGACGCGACCGCAGGCTTCACGCCGCTCGTCATCGAGCGGTTCTACAAAGAACCTCATCGAGGACTCGACCAGCAGCTTCTCAAGCAAGCGGCCACGTTAGTCACTGCTGCATCTCTTCCATCTCTCCTCAAAAACGGAGTTGAAGATCTTTTCCGTGTTCTGATCCAATCAAACCAGCTGAAACGTCTCATTTCCACCAATCAACTGCCTTTTATGCTTGTTTGTTCTTCGCAAACAACACCAATAGTACCACATCGGTCTCTCATGGCGGACCCCACGGCGACCGCGAGTGCCGCGGCGGCCTCCTCCTCCTCGGAGACGACGCCGCAGCAGTCGATCGTGGACCGGTTCTTCCGGCAGCTCGAGCAGAAGTTTGAGCTGCAGCGGCTCGAAGTGGAGGAGACGCTAAACCGCGAAATGCTGCTGCTTCGCGAGGAGCAGCACCAGCAGCTCGCCACACTGTACGAGCCGATTCGACGACAGCAGCACGAGCAACCGGACCCGTCGCAAGTCACGCAGCTGCAGCAAGTGATGCGCGACCACGAGACGCAACGCACGCAGATGGAGACGCGGCACGCACTGATTCTCGACGTGCTCGCGCACGAGCAGCACGAAAAGACCCAGCAAATGCGACGCGATTGTATCAGTCTACTCGACTCCGACCCGAATGCCGACCCACAGTCGCTCACGGCGATGTTACAGACGCTGGATTTGAACCGATCGTGACGGCAAGTGGTGTCCATTCGACACGAAGCGAGCTTCTCTACCCCAGCCGATCTTCTGCATCCAGCAGGGTATTAGTGTTCATGAAACGAGTGGGCGAGAGACTCGAAGTCCACTCGGACTCTTGTTTTACGTCCTATACGAGATGTGTACTGTATCTTGCAGGCCCACTGTGTTTCCCTCGTATTTACTGTGGCGGCATGACTTAAGCCGTACCGAAAGAAGATTCCCAATGGCGCGAGAAACGATCTCGTCTGAAACGATCTCGTCCCGACCTGAGGTGTTTCTGTGGAGTGTACCCAACGTCGGACGCTTCCACCGAATAGCAATATCTCTTTGGATGAAAAACCCGAGTTGGCACAAGGACGAGGACAGGCTTCTCGTTTGGGTTTGCTCAGATGGCCACTGGATTGATTCTATATCGCCGTACGTGAACGATCTCAGCTGCCACGCTCGGTCGCTTCCCGTGTACTGTAGGTTCACACACGCGACCGCCCCGTCCTGGAAAAAAAAATCCAGCCGTTCTTTGATGGGTTGATATAGGGCCCAGATATCTCAAGTGCCTCGTCGTGTGAGATATTTCTTTTCTTGTTTACTCTCCTCTCTACGGGATGTAGTTGAGTCAGGGGGGAGCATCGTGTGGACGAGGCATCGGCAGCAGGCGATGCCCCATTTGTGTTTCTGCAGAGAGACGGTCACGACAAAATTGCAAGACGCGCTACGCTATGGTTGAGCGCTGGCTGCACGAGCAGGTGCCGGTCGATGAACGCGAGCA
>JAADVY010000105.1:0-30226 GCA_023336035.1 Pythium plurisporium
ATCCCCCCCTGAGCAGCGCTCGGACTCGCGGTTGTGGGTGAGGAAACCAGTCAATTTTGTCGTGCCGCTTTGGAGATCCACAGTCGAATGAAAGTATTTGGTTTGAACAATTTCATCATCCACAATGTGCGAAGCCACAAGCGATGGGCCCATCCCATCAGGTTCAGCGCAGGGTTCTTTAATCACACCGCCCCCCCATCTCCGCTTCCAAAACGAAAGCGTAATCAACGAGGCACTGTACAGTCTGTGCCGTACGGGGACAACGGTGATTGCGCGTTTGCCAAACTCGCTTCAACGTGTCATGGGTCCAGTTTCAGGTCCGATACCTTGCACTAACTGTACTCAGTGATGCCAGTTGGCTGCTGAGACGCCCCGCACGAGGTCGTCGAGAAGGATGGCGACGCTGTCTGGTCGTGGCTGCGTCGTAACGTTGGAGCGAAACCATCCTCGAGAGCTGAGATCGATGCCTCAACGTCGTGATAACGACAGACCGGATCAATCGGACGAACCACCACTGAGTCCGCGACGGGTGGAACTCAGCCGCGGATCTTCAAACTGGACCTGCTCTTTGGTTTCTACAGAGACGATAGATTGATGCGGCTGCTACGATAGATGTACCCGTATCGTACGTTCTTCTTTCAGTCGTACCCTGCACCTGCGAACCACATAGCCACGTTGGACGGAACGCCATCTTCAAGGTCACCACCACCATCAAATTTTCACCCTTTAGCCTCTCACACCCACCAGCGTGCTGCGTCTCACGGTGCTCGCACCACCGTGGGCCCTGCCTGACGTGGTGCATCGCTGCCGTTCGCACTGGCCTTTTTCTCGCGTCGCTTCTCCAACTTGCGCGCGTGCTTTACCGCCACGCGCTCGTTATGCGTCTCATGGAGCCGCACCTGCTCGTCCATCGCGGCGGCAAACAGAAGCATCAGCGCAATGTCCACACCCGGCGCGACCACGAGCTGGTATTTGGGATTGTCCACGCTGCCGACGGCGTTGAACTGCGCGATCTTGTGCACGGCGCCACTGACGCCTCGCTTGATCCCCACCACAGCCTGGCGCGCGAGCCAGAACCCCATGACGTACAGCATCGTGCAGTCAGTTGTCGAGTCCTTGTTCAAGACCATCTCGATCGGTTTTGTGAAATGCGTGAACAGCGTCTCGAAGCGGTACAGCTCCTGGCTGTGCGCTTCAGATCCACCCGTGGTGATCACATACTCGGCATTCGTCGGCGGCTGGTTCGTCCACTCCAACCCGACGACCGGTACACCAAACGCATCCAGCAACTGCTTGCGTTGGTGCTTGGTCGCTGGATCGCCGTCTTGGACCGGCAGCTTGAATAGCACTTGGCCCGAGCGTTCGTCCTTGAGCTCGACGATCTCGGATCGTGGCTTGGTCCAGAAATGGTCTTCGAGTTCGATGGTCACGAGCCGGTCCTTGATGAAACGGCGGTGGATCGTCGGTTCGAAGACCTTCTGCGCGTAGAGCGGCTTGTGTTTGTCGTCGTAGGGCGAGCTCTCGCTCTGGCCCATGGTGAGACGGGAGGGAACAAAGCTAAATGAGAGCGTTCACAGACGAGGAAGGACCGTGGTGTCAGCGGAGCGTCTCTGTTACCACTCCAAGCAGTCCGTACTAACTCCCAATAATAGTACATGTTGCAGCCAATCCCTCTGAAATAACAATGGACCAGTTCTTTAGTACTTATTTAGCGTCATACGTCGTGTCCAAAGTTGATTTATGACGAATTACCCCGTGTGACACATGATATTCAAAATGGCCCTAATATACCTAAACAAGGCACCAGAAACGCCATCGCTGACAGAAGTGGGTGAGCCGTGCCCGCCCACTCTCCAAATGGAACTCGCCGTGGCTCTGCGTCGACGTGTGGTCCTCCTCTGATGGGCCTCTCGTGCTGCGAAACGGTTGGCACTTATTTCCATACGACGGAGCGACCGACGGTCTCCATTCATGCCAACTCGGGAAGAAACTCGCCACTGGAAGCAAACCCCGTCTCAAGTTCTCAAATGGGTTCACGCATATTGCTCAACAGAGGAATGTACTGCAGCATCGTGTCTACGCGCGCTCGCACCACACTTGTCGTGCCACCATCGCGAACCCAGCGCGAGTCGCCCTATTCACGTGGATCCGGATTCGCAGCGTCGTGGCAAGTGGATCTGCTACAAGTCGCAGCTGGGCTGAAGAATGTGATCAGGCACATTCGCGTGCGACCGCAGATCAATCGATCGCAAGCGGCTGTCGAAACGATCTGTGACAAGCTCGTGGTGCTGTACAATGTGGTCAAGCTCGATCTTTCCGACACTGCGATCGGGAATGTGGGACCTACGTCGCTGGATGACCCACTCAATCTAGCGTCTACACAAGTGAGAGCCGTGACAGCGTAAATTTAGAGGAGCTGAACATGAAGTACGCGCACTAATCCAACGTGCGATGGATTCGGAAGTTGGTGCAGCTTCGTCAACTTGACGTAACGAATCTGTATGATTCGACGGTGCATTTCCCGTCGTTTCGTCGCCTCACGAATCTATAGAATCTCAGGGCCCCCCAAGATGATGATTGAGAGTGTCGCGGACATGACGAACTCATTGTCACACCTCCGGCAGCTGACAATTGGCGAGGTTTATGTCTACCCAGCGCCCGACGATCCCTTCGACAGCGCCCGTATTGTACCAGGCGACGAGATCATCCAAGGGCTCCCACGATTGGAGAGTATTGACGCCTGAGACCAAATCCACTCCACTGCAGCTTTGTCTAACATCCTGGCAGAGAATAGCCATCAAAGTCACTACCAGCTCGAAACGAACATCGTGTTTCTCACCAACAGTGCGATTCTCCACAGTTGATCGTATGTTCTCGACGCTGACACTCAATGCAAAAACGTCAATGTGGCTGTGCCGCTGTTATCTCCCCAATATTACCACAACGATCTCGGATATCGGTCCTCTTCTACGCTTGCAGCATCTGCGGTGGGTGAAGATCCCCGCTCAAGCCAACTGCCGAGACCTCGCAGAGCGTAACCACCCCAGTCTACTTCGAAAACTGCCCCTAGTCGTTCTGCGACAAATGTCACCCCAGGATTTTTTCAATCCGTGATATGTACCCATGTGTCACTCTCGAGCGGGAACTGGCACTACATATCACACATCCGTGATCCCGAGCTGAGAAAGACAAGACCGACGCCACCACAGGCACAACAGAATCTACCACGACGATGCCAAGCAACCTACACACCCCCAAGGAGCTCGGCGAGACGCTCGCGTCGGTGCTGTGCAAGTATCGTGACATCTGCGTGAGCACCACCACGCCGCGCGAAGTGTACGTCGTGGATCTTCGAAATGGCAAATCGCCACGTGACGCGCGTCGTGCAATCGAAGCACTCGCAGAGCTCCATGTGAACGCTCGTTTTCCTGAGTTTTGTAAGCTGCTGAAAACGGTGTATCCGTTTCGAGAAGACACGTTTGGCTTTGACATGTGGAGCGACGTGATGCCAATGTTCGCGCTCCAGATTGATAGCCATTTACCGGAGACGCTGGACCGGGCCGAGCAGTTTCGATTCCCAGAGGTCCCAAGCAACGAGAGCGGACTCGCGCCGATCGACTTGCTCGTGGAGATCAAGATTGATCGCAACGTGATGATCGAGTTTCTCGCGCGTCTGGCTCAGTTTGTCGAGTACTTGACAATCGAGCGACTGGGGATTCGAGTTGCGATGGTCAAGTTGGAGCTTGGCGTGCTGCCTCTCAGGGACGAAGAACGCCTCCGCGAGATAAGACTCTTGTGCGATTCGATGTTGTGTCGCACGTCAGAGCTTGCTGGCTGTGAGGTGTCATTGGAAATTCCATGGGGAGGCACTGACGAGGATGTTAGTCCCCAGCACTCAGCCGCGTTGGGTGGACTCTTTCAAGCGATCGGTCGCGTTGGGTGCTCCCGTTTCCCAACACTCGTGGCAGCCAGCGATTATACTGGCATCTCTGACCAAGATTGCAACACGCTCAAGGTAGAGATAGAGCGCAATGCGCCCCCACGGATTGTCGTGGCGCTATGGTCGGCTGTCGCGTTCAGCACGGGGTACAATCGGCTGGAGATCAATACCCAGATGTACGACTCTACCAATATCCCGAGAGACTGTGCCGCAGAGTTGTTAATCGCCAAGTACTTGACCACTGTGTTGGTTCTGCAGCAGAGTGACATTGGCCGCCTGCACTGGACCCGCCAGCCGCTTCTACAACCAGAGGTGGAGGCAATGGAGACCATGCGAGCCGCGACCGACAGCTACGATGGCGTGTGGAGAGCGTTGTGGGATCAAGATTGGAGCAAGTCCCACAGCAGCTGTGTCTTTGAGCTCGCGGCACTGAACAAAACCATTGCCTCGCGATTTGGTTGGGCCATGCTCGATCCCGGCCACGGCGGATGGATCGACGTTTTCGTTCCAGGCTTTGGGCAATGCAGTGTCAAACGTGACCAGTGGGATGAGCTGCTCCACTGCAACGAGATCTCGGCTTCGAAATTTTCATTGACGCATCTGGATGTACGGGGTCCATCCACAAAAGAAGATGCGCAGCTCTTTGGGAGTATGCTGGCTGTGCTTGGGTCGACGTTGACGCATCTGACGCTCACCAACAGCACCACAGCTGGTCTGTTAGCGGTCTTTGAGTCGTGCCCGCGCCTTCGTCATCTCAAGATCGAGTCGTTCCAAGCCCCTCACGATATCAGTGTTGATCTGAAGAATCTTGTTGTTACAGCGCTGGAGACGCTGCAAATCGAGATTGCACAAGAAGAGGCCCCCGTCGACCAGTTTGACGAGTTCTTTGCGTTCGTGCTCCCAGTGGTCGGTACACGATTGAGGAGCGTCCGTATTGAGACGAAGATTGACGGTATCTTCTCCGACGGACGTCGCCATCCGAGCCCGCCGATTCTATCGTTTGTACGTAGCTTTCAAGTGCTCGTGAGATCGAGTCCTGACCTGAAAAGTGTGGTGCTGCAACGTCTTGCAGTCGACCAACTGGACCCGCTGATCGATGCGTACCAACGTGGAACCACCAAGGTCTCGTCGCTGCGGTTGCTTGGGTGTCCGCTCGAATCTGCCAGCATTGTACGCTTCGCAGAGGCCCTGCGCAGTCCGATGTTCATTGACAAAGCTCGCTTGCAAAGCCTTGCCATAAAGCACATACCGGCGTTTTATGAAGACCGCGAGCGACTGAGAGGATTGGACGTGGTCAGTATTCCGGCGCTTTTGGAAGCTGTGCGCGTCAACTTTACGATCCGGCTGCTGCTTCTACAAGCCCAGCGCTTGCCCGATCTGTCGCAACCGTACAACGAGCTTGAGAATGCATTCAGAGTATTCCGCTCAACTGATCGAGCAAACAACGAATCCCGATGTCGCGCGCTCGCCACCGAAGCGCTGGCGAGCGTGCTGCAAGCTCGGCGGTGGTCTTGGAACGAGGAAGTTTTGAAACAAGTCATGAGTTTTCTCACATTTGATCGCCGAGTGATTGAATTGAGCCTGGTAGAAGATAGAAGATAGCCAGAGTCGACTGTATCCGACGACACGTTGCGCCATGCATATACGACTTTCGTAGCTAGTAGAAGTAGGAATCGTGAATGCGTTGTTGATTGAACGTGTTCTATGTGGCTGGGGCGAGTTTCGTTCGAGGTCGGGATGATTTTTCCATCGGCACGAGTGGCCTACTCGGATAGACGCGGTGTCTGCGTGTGGTAGCTGCAGGGTGCCGCAGTCTCCACCAGGCGATGGTTACACACGCTTGTCGAATGCCGCACCCTAGCTGAGTGCAGCCCATTATCCGTGCATGGCGAGTCCTTCAATTTGCACGAAGTACCAGCACCCAGACATATCATCGTCATGGTTGATTGAGTCCATGGCCTGCGAGCAATATGTGAGTGATCAATAGACAGCCACTGTTCACGTCGCCCATGGATTAATGTACTGGAAACAATGAATATCTGATACGCCAAAATGTTGTGGAGCTTGAGTAAAAACGCGTTGGAATGAAGAACACTCTGGAACGCAATGCATCAAGCTTGTTCGTCGCTGGCTCGGCGAAGATCTTTCGCAGCAGGAATAACCGTTTCATCCGTGACTTTGAGTGCATTGTATATGCGCTGTCTCTCGACGGAGTCGTTGACATCGATACGCGTATGAACGGTTTCCAAGACATCTCGATCATCGCCAAACGGCGTAGTTACTGTGCAATGTGGCATTCAGGATTCTCAAGAGCATTTCAAAAAAATCGATAAGGCTCTCACGATTGTCAAGTCGAAGCCCATAGAACGTGATGTCTTGAGGCATTGACGGAGCGAGGTCCCGAAAGATGTGCATCGATTCCAGACGAGTATTCGAGAGGTGAAGTGCACGTAACGAGCACAATTTCTCGAGTATTTCAGTGATTTGGTTTGTCGTTGATCGGGCGAATGCCTCCTCTTCGATTACAAAGAGAAAGCGATTCGACCTCGTCGAGGGTACCAAGCAATGCGCTTGTGAAAGCATTGTTGGGGTCGTCGAATTTGATCGCGCGATGCTGCAGGCGAAGCTTGCCGCCATGGTTCATTGACCGTCACACCGAGCCCCCTACGACCACACGCCACCAGCCGTGGATTAATATCGAGGATGCAGCATTTGAGCCGCACACGCTGCATCGACGACATTACCTCAGATAGTCTGTACCACTTGAGAGGGTGATCGGTACTTCACAAAGTGCCAGTCCTTTGATCTCGACCTGAACTGGAAGATGATGGTTAGCGGAGACTGGAGCTTCAAATTCATCCACGACTGTGGCAAACGCGACCAACAAACTGTTCCGATTGTGTCACACAAGGCCGTGCTTTGTTTCGATGCAGCACTTGACCACGAGCGCCTTCGCCCTCTACGTGTCTCGCCACGACGAGATCTCAGTCTCCAGCAGCTCGTCCATTGTGGCTTTGGCCTACAGAAACGACGCATCGGTCGACGCTTGTTTCGCGCCCTCCATCCATACCAGTGGTCGTTCATCTTCGTCGTCGTGAAACAGCCGCCACCGGGCGGAGACACAACAGGCGATACACGAGATTGATCGCTTCGCGGAGCTGCACGGTCATTGTCGAGCTGCTCGAATTCCGTGCCGAAGCTGAGCACCCGTTGCTGTAGCCTGTAGAATGTTCAACAAAGCATCGGTCGTGCTGTACTATGTACTCGCATTAGGTACCATTGGCTCCGATCTCGCGCTTGGAGGGCTGCGTACTTCGATCTATCCGGACGAGAAGCTCGCGGATCGTCAAAGTGGTAACGGTAGGGAAGAGAAGGCGGTTGCTTTCGAGATGCATGTACACAGTTCCTTCTTTTACGAGGCTTGGACATGATAGACATGGCTGAGTAAGAGCATGAGGAACAGATCACGTATCGATCTGTCCACCCACGGATCACTGAACTCGACAATCTGGCAAACAAGATCGGGATCGAGCATGATGGTCTGGCTGGCTGGCTTCAGGTTCGTGACGCTCGTTGGGATGACGCAGAACACCCAGGAATGCAATGTGTCGAGACTTCTCTTTGCTACTCTGGCGAATTTCTTTCGTAGCAAGAATGACCATTCCATCTGTGTATCCCAGACCAAGTGAGTAGTGCACTCTCTCAGTAATAAATCGTCCCTATCGATCAGTACACGAACACTCTCCAACACGCGATTGGCCTGCAAGGCCCAAGCGAGGTGGGTGACGTCGAGCTCGGTCAGACGAAACCTGACAGGATCTTCCATCAACAAGAATTCGGTGATCGAGAAATGGCGGAGTTGGTATGAACTGTATGGCACTCAGGGTCACCAAGTTATTAAAAAAAAAACCAAAAGGCTCTGCCGGTCGTCGAGACGGAACGCGAACACAGTGCGATAGACTCGAACGTAGGGGAAGCGAGGTCACGAAATACATGGATCGACTCCAAACGAATATCTTCGAGGCCAAGTTTGCGTCGCGTTTGAAAGTTCTCGAGGATGCCTGCGACTTGGTTCGTCGGGATTGGGCCAGTGCACTCATCTTGGCTCTGTAGTATAAGAGATTTGACCTCGCCTGACCTGAAATTGATAAGAATGGTGTCGACCGCGGTACAATGGCGGGTGTCTTTCGTGAGACCTTCGATGAACATATCACGATCCTCACGACAACACGGCACCACGCGCGGGTCGACCATGAGCGAGTAACAATTGAGTCGTATACGCTTCATCGACGTCATGGCGCGGACGGTCTATCGTGGAGTCACGGCCAGTCGAAAGACCTCGAGTTGAACTGGAAGATGATGGCTCGCGCGCACACCGTCCGGCGTCTCAAACTCATCCACGGCTTTCGCGAACGCGACCAGGTCCACAAAGAACGTTTCGGAATGGGTCAAGTCGAAGGGAAAGCCTCCACGCCGTCTCGAGGTAGCACTTTGACCCCGACCAGTTGCGTCCGCAAACGGATCTCGCCACGACGGCGCTAGTTTCTGCAGTAGCTCGTCCTGCGTCACGTTGGCCTGTAGCTACGCCGCGTCGGTCGACAGTGATAGATAGGTCCTTCTTGATAAGGAACTCGTCTGCGATCGTGGCCTGGAACGTCGCGGTGTCTTCTCATCTGCAGTACGGATAGAGCGATCTCCATTTCGAATGGCCCATCACGCTCGAGTCCAACGCTTGTCCTTGGCGCCTCGTACATACAGTATTCTGTCGCCGTTGTTTTCGTCAAACTGGAGCATCGCCGCCGTGTGGAGCGGCCCCAGCAGTCGGTACACGAGATCGATCGCCTCGCGGAGCTCGGTGCTCCGGCGGTCGAATCTCGAGCTCGTGGAACGCCACGCCGATGCGGAGGACCCGCTCTGTTTGTGAGGGGTCCTTCAGCGTACGGCCGCGCCGGTGCCAGCGACGCGAGAGTGTGGTCCATTGTCGAAGAGAAGGCAGTCTGGGACATGTACTGGTCGTTAACTGAGTAAGTTCAGTCGATAACCATTGATCCACTTGGACATTTATACTATGTTAAGATATTCTGATGTTGCTTAAAGATTGCATCGTCTCACGTTCTGCACATAAAATAGGCTTCCTGGGCGCCAGTGCTGGCTGGCATGGGCTACTGATTTACTATATTTCGCTAAGCCAGTAGATCCACGCGATCCGATTTCCATCTACTAGTATTGTTTTAGCAGTCGCCCACTCCCATGGCGTCCACCGTGTCCGTCATGCCCACGCCACGCCGTGCGCTGCTGCGCCGTGCCGAGCCGTGGCTCTCGCTGCTGCCTTGTCCGTCGTACTCACTCGCACGCGCTGGCTGTGTGGATTCGCCTGTCCTCGTCGCCGTGCGTGTCCACGTGGGCGACGCACTGAAACGCGACGACGGCCGGCGCGTGCTCGACCATGCGCTCGCGCACGAGCGGCTGCGCAAGGTGCGCGAGGCGATCGATGTACTGTGTTTGGTGACTGCGCTCGATCCGCGACTGCTTTGGGCTCGCGTGCGCGGCCGGGGCTTCTCGCGGCACGAAGCGATCGCGGCGCGAACGCTGGAGCGAGGCGGGGCGTTTGAAGTCCACGTCACGCTCGAGAACCACGCGGCCTACGAAGACGAACGACTGCTGTGCGAGCCCGCGTTGCTCGAGCGAAGATTGTGTCGGTACTTTAGCGAGACGCTGGACCGAGAGCCGTCAACTGAAGCCGCGTTTGTCGGTGTACGCGACGCGCTTGTGAACGAGCTGCGAGCGGCTCATCGCGACTGGCGCACGCGGTTGCCGTCGCGGCCAGTGAGCATCCACACGCATATCACGACGTCGATCCCGGACAGTGCGGGGACGTATCGCATGAACGATTCCTTGGTCTGGTTGGAGCAGTTTATTGTCGCCGCCGAGACGTTCCAGCCGCTGACTCAGGTGAAAGGGGACGATACCAAGTTTCTCGGTCATTTGCCAATTCGAATGGATGAAATCCGGCTACAGATCTTGCCGCTCGTGCTCTCGTACCGTACGTTACAAGTGCTCAAGCGTGTTCGGACTGTACGGAAGGGCTTCGTTGTGGTGGAAAGTGTCGGTGTGGATCCTCGATCGGTTTATGGCTCAGCCGACCAAGTGGCCGAGATATTGCATCTCCTTGCCGGTGAGAACGGCTTGACCGTCATGACTGGCCCAGAAAGTGCTTCTGCGATTGATGAAGATGGAATTGATCGAGCAGATGCCTGCGAGACGATCATACGAGGCATTGCCGACAGCAACAAGTTGATCAACGTGAATTTGACCGGAATGCTTGAACTGTGCCAGTCTCCAATCGATTGAATGAGTTTGGTGATCGCCATCGACCCGCGCTTGGTCTGGTCTCGTGCTGGTGGGCTTGGGAAGTCGGCTCAAGGGAGGACACGATCACGGCACGTACACTGGAACGAGGTGGAGTGTTCCAGCTGCAGGTCACTCTCGTGGATCGCGAGCTGGGCGAGACCGTGTTACTCGAGCGACGGATCTGTCGGTACTTTGTCAAGACGCTCGATCGCGAGCCTTCGACACACGTCACGTTTGGCCGTGTACGCGACGCACTGGTCAAAGAACGCCAATCGTCGCACGACGACTGGCACACGCGGTTGCCATCGCGTCCGGTCGCCATTCGTACCGACTTTGCAGCACTAGCCATCTTCTATGAGTAGACCTATCAAGCAGAAGATTGGATGGTGTCTTTCGGGCAGTTTGTCGTAGCCACAGAGGCGTTGAAGCCGTCGCAGCTGATAGTGGACAACGATTAAATCACGCTCCGCCAGCGTTTCTTGCTTGGTATCGACCAAGTCAAGCTCTCGATGTCGCAGCTCTCGCTCACGTATCGCACGCTGCAAGTTGCCTTCAAAGCGTTCGCAAAGGATTCATTGTGTTTGAACGCTTCGGCGTGGATTTTCGGATAGTGCATTGCTACCAGCAGGACTTTACCGCGTTCCTCAATCGTATTGCCGACGACGATGGCTTGGTTGTCTCTACCGGTCCAGCAAATGCAGATGCTATCGATGGAGATGGAATCAATCGAGCTCGCATATGTGCAATGACTATTGACGGAATCGCGAAATGCACGAAGCTGAACAAAGTCAATTTGGGTGGAATGCTCAAGCTGTGTAAGTCGCCACAGAATGCTCAAGCTGTGTAAGTCGCCACAGTCACAACGCGGTATATACCGAGCGATGATTGAGCACCTCTTGTTGTGCGCGACGCCGTGTACCGTTGCATTCGATCCAGTGAACCTGTTTTATGGGCACATCCTCCGAGAAGAACATGCAAAAAACTGGCGAGCCAAGAACCCTGACGGCATTCTGCGGGTGAAAAAGCTCACCATCACAGCGCACGCAGTCGCTAACGAGTTTGCTCCTGCGATGATTTTGAGATTCTCGACGACATGGAGGCCGTAAGTACTCGCAACTTGAACCCTCGAGCGAGCAACTTTCCCGAATCCAGTGTCACGACACTTTTCCTCAACTTTACGCGTATGAGGAAGTTGGCTCTCGGAAACGCCAACATTTCAGCCATGGATCCGATCACCGATACTCCCTTCGACTCAATCAATCTGTACGCAGTCAACCTCATTGATCGCGCGAGTTTCGCTCGGTTCACGCGCGCTCTAGGTGATCCAACTGGTGTTCTTGGTCGGTCACTGCGAAGCCTCCACGTGGGTGGAAGTGACCGAGACTGTACACGTTTCCGCATAAAAGAACCAGAAGCTCATGAACTTGCAAAGGTGCTCGTGACAAATTATGCACTCGACGATTTCGAGACTACGTTGCATGTAAGCGCTGACAAGATGAAACCAGTAAGTGATGGGCTCATCGAGACTTCGCGACGACCGGTGCCGGCAAAGCGACATGGACGCGAGTTCGCGTCCACGTCGCTTTGGCGCCGAGTTGCGTTCCTGAGCGTCGTCCATACGAAGCAGAACTGACGGCGATTCGTTGAGCTCACTGGACGCATCCGTCGTGGGCCATATCTTCTCCTACTCCACGCCTTGTGTCGAGCGACACGTGCGGGTCTTTTTACGAGATGTCCATGAGAGAGGCTATCACACTAGCGATGACGAGGATGACGATGACAATGAAGAGGAAGAATCCGACGACACGGACGATACGATAGCGACGTGGGACTTCGAATACAATGGTATGGACGATGATGAAGAAAGCGACGCCTTGGATGAGGACGCATTGCCGTCGGTTGAGCAAGCAACGAGAATAGTGAGCAAACAATGCCCGTATTGTCGAACCCGTAGCCAAAGCATGGCACGACCACTTTCGGTGGAATCAGTGATGTACTGGTTTAGCCGGTGTGGGAAAGGTCGCTGTTGACGCGGACCATCTTGTGATTCAACCCATCGCCGAGGAGAGAGAATGCCATCCATCTCCACGCCGCGGCGTGCTCTACTACAGCGTGCCGAGCCCTGGCTCACGCTGCTTCTCGGCGCGTGGCCGACGTACTCGCTCGCGCGGGCCGGCTGCGTGGACTCGCCCGTGGTCATCGCCGTGGAAGCTCACGTGGCCGACGCGCTCAAAATCTACATGGCCAGTCGCGCGATCCACCACGCCACCGACCATGAGCTGCTGCGGAAGGTCCGCGAAGCAATCGACGTACTGTGTTTGGTGATCGCCATCGACCCGCACTTGCTGTGGTCCCCTGTCGGGGGGCTCGGCAAGGGCTTATCGTGGGGCGAGACGCTCGCGGCACGATCGCTCGAGCGCCGCGGTGTGTTCCAGTTGCACGTCACGCTCGTGGACCGTGAGCTGCGCGAGACGGTGCTACTGGAGAGACGACTGTGTCAGTACTTTGTCGAGACGCTCGACCACGAGCCGTCGACGCACGCCGAGTTTCGCAGTGTTCGCGACGCACTTGTGGAGGAACTGCAAGCATCGCATGTCGATTGGTGGGCACGACTGCCGTCGCAGCCGGCAGTCATTCGCACGAACTTTGGGATTCCGACCAGGCTCTACGAGCAGACACATTCAGTGGAGAATTGGGTGGTGGGTCTCGAGCAGTTTCTCGTGGCGGCAGAGGCATTGCAGCCGTCGCAGTTGACCGTCAAGGATCAAGAGGCCCGGCTTCGCCAGCATGTTCCGGTTTGTATCAACCACGTCAAGCTCTCGATGGTGGAGGTCGTACTCTCGCGTCCGATGGTGCAAGTGATCCAACGTCTTCAAAGCATTCGCAAGCGGCATGTGGTATTGAATCGCGTGCGAGTGGATCCTCGAACGGTTCGCGACTCCCACGATGAAATGACTGAACACCTGAATCTCATCGCGGATGGAAATGGTCTCGTCGTTTTCATGGGGCCAGCAGAACGCATCCAATACGGCGATGGCGATGGAATTGATCGAGCTAACGTACAAGTATGCGAGACGATTATCCACGGGATCTCAAATTGCATCAACTTGGAGACAGTCAATCTCGGCGAACTGCTCGAGCTGTGCCAGTCTCCGCACTCCCGACGAGGTGTGTTCCGAGCGATGATCGAGCACCTCTTGTCACGCGCGATACCATGCAATGTTGTGTTCAACCCAGCGACTTTTAATCTCTCGGATGGAGATATTCTCCGAGAAGAACATGCGAGATGGCAAGTCGAGCACCCTGGGGCAATGCTGCGGGTGAAAAAGCTCATCATCCGAGCCGACGACGTAGACAACGCATTTGCATGTGCGATGATTGAGATCCTCGACGACATGGAGGCCGTAAGGATCCACAACTTTGGCCCTCGAGCAAGCAGTTTTCCAGAATCCAGTGTCACGACACTTCTTCACAAGTTTGAGAGTCTGCGAGAGCTGGATCTCGGCGATGCAGACATCGCAAGCATGGACCCGTTGGCAAAGCCGCGACAAACGTCGCTCGAGTCGATCGACCTACACGAATTTCGCCTCCTTGATCGCGACAGTCTCACTCGGTTCGCTCACGCGTTGGGTGATTCAACTGGAGCTCTTGGCCGCTCCCTGCGACGCCTCAACCTTGGAGCAACTGACAAATTCAATCCAAGGTTCCGCATTACAGAACAAGAAGCTGATGACCTGGCAAACGCACTCGTGGCAAACCACGTGCTCGAGGACTTTGAGACTACCGTGTATGCGAGCGGCGCGAAGAAAAAACTCATACGCGACCAGCTCATGGAGACGGAGAGGCGAGCTGTCGCTACAAACCGACGCAGTCAAGAATTCGTCGACGAGCTTCGGCGTCGAGCAGCGTTCCTCAGTGTCGTCCACGCGAACAACACTGACGGTGGTTCGTTAGCCTCGCTGGACGCATCGGTCGTGGGCCAGATCTTCTCCTTCTCGACACACTCGGTCGAGCGACGTGTGGAGATCTACGTGCGAGATGCTCTCGGAGAGCGAGGCTCCTACTCCAGCGATCTCGACGACATGCTGGACGAGGACGACGACGATAGTGACGAGGATGGCGACGACACGGATGATAGTGAGAATGAAGACGACGACCAGCACAGCGGCTCGGAGGAGGAAGAGAGCGACAGTATGGACGAGAACGACCGCATAGGCGATGAGGACGAGAGCGACTCCATGGATGCGCGTTGATGATGGCTGACGGAGAAAGCAGTGATCAATGACGCCCATTTTTTTCGAACCGCAGCCAAGAATGGAACCAGTTGTTGACGTATACTCTTGAACCTAGAATCTAGGTAGTCGACTACCCAATCAACAGCATGGAGTAGCAGTTCCCAATGTCTAATCTAGGTGATTCCGCAACATCTCCGCACCATAATGTGTGGGATCTGATCCCTATCAAGTTGAAGAACCGCACAATTGATCCCCCCCCCCTTGTTTGACACGCTTTCTTCCTTGCTCTCATTCCCGGTTCTTCCTTCCAGCACCACCGAGAGAAACTCAGCACCATGGGCGGCGCCAACAGCACCGAGCTCGCGATGAGCGACGTCGACTTTGAGAGCTACACGGGCGCGCGGTATGCACTGCAGGTGCCCGACTCGCGCGAGGCGACCCGCGGACCCATCTTCTACGTGCCGCCGGTCGGCATCAACCAGTACGAGATGACGCTGTACCACAACTTTCGTCGCGGGCTCGCAATGGAGAACGGGACGCGTCCGTGCTACGGCACGCGCCAGATCGTGAACGGCGTCGCGGGCGCGTACACGTGGATGACCTACAACGAAGTGGCGACCGCGTTTGAGGCGATCGCGGCCGGGTTGACGGCGTTTGCCGGGCTCACACGAGGCAGTATGCTCGGGGTGTTTAGCAAGAACCGCGTCGAGTGGTGTCTCACGTCGCACGCCGCCGACCGGCAGGCGTACACGCTCGTGCCGCTGTACGACACACTGGGACCCGATGCCGTGCCCTACATTGTGAACCACACGGAGCTCACGACGATGGTGTACGCCAAGGAACAGTTTGACGTGGTGCTGCAGTGCGTGGACGCGTGCCCGACGCTCAAGTACGTCGTGCAGTTCGAGGAGGTGAGCCGTGAGCAGCACGAGCAGCTCGCACAGAAGGGCATCCAGCTCAAGAGCCTGAGCGAGATCGAGGCGCTCGGCAAGAGCCACCCGATCCCGGCCGACCCGCCACTCCCCGAGGACTTGGCGACCATCTGCTACACGTCGGGCACGACGGGTAACCCGAAGGGTGTGATGCTCTCGCACAAGAACATGGCGACACTTGTGCTGTTGACGCAGGACCGGCTCAACTTGGATTGCAACATGGTCCACATCTCGTACTTGCCGCTGCCGCACGTCATGGAGCGTGCAAACATGAACTCGTGTGTCGGTGGTGGTGGACGCACGGGCTTTTTCCAGGGCGATGTGCTCAAGCTGCTGGACGACGCCGCGGAGCTCAAGCCGACCATTTTCATCTCAGCGCCGCGGTTGTTCAACCGCGTGTACGACAAGATCGTGCAGGGTGTCGCCGCGGCGGGTGGGCTCAAGAAAATGCTCTTTGACCAGGCGTACGCTGCCAAGAAGGCGGGTATCCCCCAAGGAATCAAGACCCACGCTTTGTGGGACGCACTCGTGTTCTCCAAGATCCGCATGTTGCTGGGAGGTAATGTACAGACCATGGTCTCGGGCTCGGCGCCGCTCAGTGGTGAAGTCAAGGAGTTCCTCCAGATCGTGTTTGGCTGTGACGTCGTGGAAGGATACGGTCTGAGCGAGACCGCCGCTGGTTTCATGATCTCGTCCCCGGAGCATCCGCTCGGCCAGCACGTCGGTCCGCCGCTCGCGAACCTCCAAGTCCGTCTCGAGGACGTGCCGGAGATGGGGTACACGTCCAACGACAAGCCGCGTCCGCGTGGTGAGGTGCTTGTGCGTGGCGACACGGTGTTCAGTGGCTACTTCAAAGAGCCCGAGAAGACCGCGGAGGCGATTGACAAGGACGGCTGGTTCCACACAGGCGACATTGGTTGCTGGAATGCAAACGGTCTGCTCAGTGTGATCGACCGGAAGAAGAACATCTTCAAGTTGTCGCAGGGCGAGTACGTCGCGGCCGAAAAGATCGAGAACATCTTGTTGAAGAGCAAGTTCGTCGCTCAGATGTTTGTGTATGGCGACTCGTTCCAGAACGTGCTTGTCGGTGTGGCGGTCCCAGATCCAGAGGTCGCGGAGGCTTGGGGGGCTGAGAAGGGTCTCGGTCCAAGCGAACGTCAAGTCGCGAAGCTTATCCATAATGCCGAGTTCCAGAAGGAGGTCATGGACGATATTACGCGTGTGGGCAAGGACGCCAAACTGCGCGGATTTGAGTTTGTCAAGAAGCTCCACCTGCACCCGGACCCGTTCAGCGTGGACGCTGGTCTGATCACACCGACCTTCAAGTTGAAGCGTCCGCAACTCAAGGCTTACTTCAAGCCGCAGATTGACGCCATGTATTCGTCGCTGAAGTGAGCCGGAGGGACTGCCATTTTCGAAATGAGCAGTAGACAAGGCAGTCGGGCGTGTCGTGGTTCAGGATAAAAAAGAAAATATCGTTTGAGTGACGCAACGTTGATAGCTTTCTCGTGCCTTGTTCACCGCTTCTCCATTGCTGAAAGTACTCGTCATCGTATGCCAAGAATTGGTTCATCTTGCATTGATCGATCTCGAAGCCCACGCGTCACTGAATGTAAATATCTGATGAATGAGGAATCTGTCCAGTTCGGACATCTTGGTCGCGCGTGGACTGCGCTGATGCGCGTGAAGCACACTCAGAAATCCGAGTCGTCGCGCTTTCTCCTCAGTGCTTTGGCGTCCGCTCCGCGGTGCAGGAATGGTGGAACCACCGGCGTTCATAAGCAAGCTCAGTAAAGGAATTCGCTTCAGAATATTCGACTCAGCCAAGACAACCTCAAGCTTCTCGAGGACGCGATTGGTTTGAAGGGCCTGAGCAAAGCAGTGGACTTCCTCTTCGGTGATATGGAACGTTGCTTGATTGTTCTCCACGTACAAATCCCTGAAGGCCAGACGGCGTAACTTCTGAGCAAGCGGACGTTCTGGAAAGCCGAGGTCTTGGATGAACGCGAGGAAGCTAGAACGATTATCTAGTCGAAGACCGGAGAGTTCAAGAGTCTGTAGCGTCGGAGGTGACGCTTCACGGAAGATTTGCATGGATGTGAGGTGGACGTTCGTAATTGAGAGAGCTCGTAGTGATCGAAACTTCTCCAGGATTCTACTGATCTGATCCGTCGAGATTGGCCGAGCGCCGTGCTCCTGACTATGAATCGAGAGTTCCTCCACGTCATCAAGCTCAGCGATCAAAGCGTTCGCAAATGCATACTCGTCATCGTACAACTCGATCACAAGACGCTGGACACGTAGTAGTCGGCCCGGATTTCGCCGTTTCCAGTTCTGAACAAGAGTCGCGAAGAAACGCGCATCAAAATCTGCGACTTGGGCCTCGGCCTTCAACAGATCCATTGGCTTCGAGCGAGAGAATACACCGTCGATCAGCAGTAAATAGATGCACCCACGGCCTTCTGGGGTTTGAATGAGATCCAGGAGTCCACCAATGTGGAACTGCCTGACGCGCTGGCACGTCACGATAGGAACCATAACGTCGGGAAGAAATCTGGGGAGCATGACCTCACTGTCCATCGGACGTGTCTCGTCGAGACCGAAACGGGCCGGGAGGCCGTCAATACGCGCACCGTCGTCCACATCTTTCGTCATTACTGCGAGAAATTGACGTAGTTGTTCACGCGTACACGTCAAGAGTCGAGGATCGAGCATGATGCGCGCGCAGTTGAAACGAACGCGCTGGAAGTTGTCAACAGCTTGAACGGCTTCTGAAATCTCCGGTGTCAACGGAAGTTGCGACAGCGTCAGCATTGCGATATCCATGACAACGGGCAAATATCCATCTGGACTTGCTGGTGGTTGTTCGAACTGGTCTAACGTCTCTGCAAACCGCACCAAATGTCTGAAAAACTCGTTGGCCTTCTCTTCCGAGAGCTCGAGTCGGAATGCGGTCTCAAGATAACAGTGCACGAGGATGGGAGCTTGCTGAAGCCGGTTAATCCATTCTCGAGTTTTGTTCTCCAGTAGCTTGTCGAGCTGCTGCTTGGCAACGTGATACGCCTCGTCCCATGGCGGAGATTGCGATAGACGGACCAATAGCTCGTCCGCGACACAGGTCTTGAGTAGTTCTGCATTGTTGAGGCGACCACAGTCCAGTTCAATTTCCATTTCAAATAGCACGTCTCTCTTCAACGCGTGTGTGATCGTCGCGTCGAGGCAGCCAGTGATCCGCGGCCACGCGATCGCATGATCGCGAGACTTGATCTCGAGAGCCATCGCCGTGTGCACGGCAAACAGACGATAGAGAAGATCGATCGCTTGGCGCAGTTTCGCGGGAGCATTGTCGTTCTCGGTGAGCTTCTCGAGTCGTACGGTGAAGCCAAACACCACGCCAAACTCCACTCGCGACGGATTCTTCAGCTTGCAAGAGGCTTGGCTATCGATGAGCACGTCGATCCACGGCTGTAGGGATGCAACAAGTGATGTCGTCTCGCCTTGAGCTTCCATCCTGAACAGTCTTCTCCAACGGTCTTCCTTCCCTCTTAGATGACCACCACGGAGTACATTTAGCCAATAAATCGCATAGATAAGTGCTGTGAAGTGGCGTACTATGTCTAGTTGAAGGTAACGCATCGTTCCACCCATGGCTCGCAGAAGTCGAGTATCTCGCGGATCAGAAACGAGTCAAGGAAGGGTCGCCGTGTAGTGTGCAAGTCGCCGTGTCGATTGCGTAGAACATTGAGATACCCGCCTCGGCGGTGTATATGCTGGGGTACCCAGCATGTCGTGAGTGAAATGCGATAGGGAGTCAAACCAATAGAGAGTGGATTCTCTTCCAACACATTGAACCCGCTGCAAGCAGGTTACAGCAGTCGGGAACGAGGGCACTGACCTAGTGAGGAAGAGAGGTCAAGATATAATAATTGCGTTCGATTGCCGCGCAGGTTCGGAAGGAAGAGTCCACACTCACACACCATACCGAACGTACTAGTACTCTGTAGTCAGGTATTACTTCTAGGCAACGGCTACCTAGTATGTTGTCGTGCTTGATCGTCCACGCAGCATCGAGCTCGTAAGCGTGTACGCTGTGCCGACTAGCTGTCTTTTCAAGCATACCTGGTACGTGTGTGAATCGATCGCAGCACCCACGGCTCGGAAAAGTCAAAAATCTGGCGGATGAGGTACGAATCCAATAGCGGTCGTGGAGTTTCTTCCACGTCGCCTTCCCGACTGTGCAGGACGCTCAGAAACGCCAACCGCCGAGTCTTCTCTTGGATGCTGTTGCGAGCACGATCACTGGCCAACAGTTGCATATCTTGCGTTTTCAACAGCTCGCCGAGTTTGCCTGGCTCCTCCAGTCTCACGTCCAAGGTTTCAAGCACTGTGTTCCTCTCGAGTCCCTCGGCGAGAATTTTGACCTCATGATCTTGAAGGCTGATTGCCCCTGGGAATCTTTGCACTCCCTGAGCTTGGAGTTCCCACGGGATGAACTCATCATCGGTGATCTTGAGATGGCGCAGCTGGTCCCCAAGTGATTGGATTGGGTAGACAATGTCCGTGATAAACTCTGTGAAGCTGTCACCGTCGTCAAGATAGAGTCCATTGAGAGTCAGCGACTCAAGCGTCCCTGGCGACCAGTACGTCAGCGGCTTCATGGTTTGCAAGTGGACTTGAGTCAGAGATAGCTCGCGCAGCCTTCGAAACTTGCCCAATATCACTTCCACCAACTCGTGCGATAGGAGAGGCGCATTTGCCATCATGTTGTGGATAGTGAGTTGCTCGACTTCATCAACGGCATTGACTAGTGCCCGTGTGAATGAATTGTCAACGTCGCACAGATTGATCGAGAGACTTCGAGCCTTCAAGTTGCCATCTGGATGGAGCGCTCGCCACGTTTGAACCTCAGCATTCAGTACCTCGGCGTCCTCAGTCGAAACGACCCCGAGCCGCAACATAAGCTCCAGTGGCTTTGGACGAGTCAACACTGTTCGCACAAGCTCGCGAAGGATAATAGCTCGATTTTCAGAAGCTCGAAACACTGCAACAGTAGACCAGGATTGAACTGATGAACATTGTCGCAGCTCACGATCGTCTTCATAAGGCCTTCAATGAATGCATTCGAGTTGTCGTGATCGTCCATGGGCTCAAATTCCAAACGAAACGGCAACAACTCGACACGAGCACCATTCGGTACATCGTGTGTAAGCACCTGAAGAAACTCGCCGAGCTCGTCGTGGGAACACGTCACATAGCGAGGATCCAGTCGCACGACGCTACATTTCAGAGGCACACGCGGTAGATTTGCAAGTGGCGCGACAGCCTTCACAACCGCCGGCGTGATCGGCAGCGGCCCAAACTCAAAGTCTTTGATCACGAACTGAAGCGGCACATGGCCACCGGCCGCGACTGGTACGGTCTGAACATCTTGATTCAACGTCTGGACAAACTCGACCAGCTCCACCACAAAGCCGTCGGTCTCATCTGCATCTAGTGGCGTGGAGATCGAGCCCAAGTCGACGACGCACGTGACACGCCGTTCTACTGCATCAGCCCAGCGCGCCGTGTGGGACTCGAGCAGTAGATTCAAAAGGTCGCGCTGCCACACAAACGCACGCTCGGTCGACGGCGCGCGTGACGTATCCACGTAGAACGCGTCCGCGACCGTCTTCTTCACGTCGGATACCTTACTATCATAGTCGGCTCGCAACGTGACCCGCATCTCCACGCGAGCACGTCCGATCGCGAGCACGCGCTGGACAGTGGGGTCATCAATCGCTCGTATCTCCGGGACTTTCTCCGTACTCTGGCGGATCGCAAACGCCAGCATCGGTTGGACCACCAGCAGACGGTACACGAGATCGATCGCTTCACGCAGCTTGCGCATGCCGCCGAGCGTCTCCACGCGGTTTAGCGGCACAGCAAAGTCGAAGAGCAGTCCCTGCTCCACGCGCGACGGGTTCGTGAGCTCACATCTCGCGCCGTACGAGAGGAGGAGATCGGTCCACGGGTGGAGCGCCGCGAAGAAGTCGTCCAGCGCACGCACTTGCGACGGCGTCGGCGGCGCCGCCGGCGAAGGCGATACGGAAGCTGGAGGGGTCGTTGTCATCGGGATGGTTCTGAAACGAAGGACGGAGATAGAAGAGAGAGAGAATTCAAACGTACTGACATAGAAGAATTATTTGATTGCGAATATATCTAAAATGGCGTACATTGAAGCACGATGTGGAAGATCACATCCGTCCAATGCATCTCCGATCCAAGAGCCCTGAGTCGACCGTGAAATGACAAGTGTGGTGGAGAGGTGAGTGACAACGGCATGTCGTGAAGCCGTGAGTAACGATAGTGAGGACGAAACCGGATTTCTCCCGCGACAAATCGAACATTCGCCACTCGTCGGCGACAAACGCATCGCTCCACCCATGGATCCGAAGAGCCAAACGATCTAGCGGATTAGAGATAAATCCAACAGCGGTCTGTGAGTGTATTGTACCTAGCCTTGCGCGATCGTGGAGTACACTAAAAAAAAACGCCAATCGCCACTTCTTCTCTTCGATGCTGTTGCAAACACTGTCGGACGCCAGGAGTCACACCTGCGTTTTGTCAACGCCACTGCACACACCTCGACACACACGAAAACACTCTACAATCGGTCTCTAATGCGAAGACGCCGCGTGAGCAGCGGATGCAATACTCGTCACCACGTGTGTGGCGGCTGCTGATACTCCATGATTCGTCTCGTTCTGCAAGCTCTGGATAGATGTCCTAAACTAGTGGATTGTCGCAGTACTCGTCGTGGTAGAAAGCTTGATCGTCAACCAGCGCCTACTTGAATAAGTGAGCAAGCATGGCTACATGCGTAGCGATCCTCACTTTTTCCTTGCTTGTCCATGGTGGACGAAGGCCAAGATGACGAGGGCCACGCGCGGCGCCGCGCGCTGCTCAACACGATGGCGCCTTGGCTCGACTCGGTCTTCCACACGCCGCCGACAATCGAGCTGACGAGCGGTGGGTCCCACGTCGCGATCGACTTGCTCGTCGTCGTGGACGCGGCACTACAACCCGATCCGAACCTCGCCCCGATGGACCACGACGTGGCGCACGGGCTGTTGCAAGAGATCCGCGAGGGGATCGACTTGGTCTACATGTTTCTCCTACTCGATCCGATCATGTTGTGGACGAGCCGCGGCCGCAAGCTCTCGACGAGCGAGGCATGTGCGCTGCAACGCCTCAAGTCGTTCAGGCTGAGCGTCACCCTCTCCCAGGATGTTCCCAGTCCCTCGGCCCTGCTCCAGCGGCGACTCTGCGAGTACTTTGTCGAGACACTGGACCGTCAGGTGTCGTCAAATCAGCGGTATCTAGAGCTTCGCTCCACGCTGGGGCTCGAACTCGACGCCGCAGACCCGCGTTGGCAAGAGCGACTTGACCAGAATCCGGTTGCACTGCAGTTCGAGACCACCACGAGCTTTCCGGTCGAGAGCCTACCGTACACGACAGAGGATGCGCTGCAGGATCTGGTGGATTTTATCGTGTACGCCGACGCTCTTCAACCAGCGTCCACGGTCGCAGGGCCGACGATCGAGACCTTGCGTCACATTCCGGTGGTCGTGGAGAGCGTCATTTTCGAGCTCGAGCACTTTCTCCTCACGAGCCGTACGGTCCAGATTGTCAGACGGCTAGCAGGTTGTCGAGACGGCTTTGTTGCGTGTGAAAGTGTCAAAATCGACCCACGCATGTTCCAGTGCTCCCACGAGGAGCTGACGGCGTTTCTCAACGCCGTGTCGGTGGATCTCGACGAAGGAATCGACGTGTTCACGGCCGGGTTGTTCCCCAGTCGTATGGATAGCGACGGACGAAGCCGTGCAAATGTGTGCGAAGAGGTCTTGCGAGGTGTGGCGAACTGCGAGAACGTCAACTTTGTTGGACTTGAAGGCATGCTTGAGTTGTGTGCGACCGAAGCGTCTCGTCGCGGAATCTTCCGTGGGCTTGTCAATCACGTATTCACACGACCGACAACGTGTTCAGTTTCGTTTGGTCCCGTTACGCCGCGCGATGCTGAACTACTTCGTGGCGAATACATCCGATGGGATATTTACAATGGACCGCTAGAGCCAATGCGAGTCGAGATGCTCGACGTCAAGGATGTTGGCATCGGCAACGACTTTCTGAGCGCATTAATTTTTGCGCTCGACGAAGTGGAAGTGCTCCATCTGGGAGAATGCACTCGACCCTTGGTCGTTTCCTTCGAGTTTTTCACATCCACCAAGCGAACGAGTTGTGGCTCACAAAAGTCGAAACTGATGCCCTCACTCTTGCACTTCAAGTGAACCATGTACTGCAAAGTGTATCGGTTGGAGTGGTCGATGATCAAGTGGATCCATCCGAGTCGCGTAAGCTGCGCTGGACGTGTGGACGAGCTGTTCCTGCCGAACTCGATACCGATCAATCTGACCAAGAGCGAGCTCGTCAAACTGCATTTCTGAGCGTTGTACAATCAGAATCCTCAAGCGTTTCTTCGCTTACTTCACTCGACTCGGCCTTGATCAAGGATATCCTTATGTTTGCAGGACCAGCTGCGATCCGACAAGTACGAGTCCTACGAGCCACACGAGGAGACAGCGAAGTCGACGACGACGACAACGACGCCGAGAGTAGTGATAGCGACGACGAAGAGGGGGATTTTGAACAAGACGGTGTGGACGACCACAGTGATCGAGAAGATGCATGACTGACTGGTACAAAAAAGCCGAGTCTACTAATTTACTTCACGATTCTACAAGACATTTTGATTGAAGGTTCCAATATTGATGCGATCCATACCGAAGTGGAGCTCGCGATGCGTCAATGCGCAAGCTCAATTAGTTATGGACGTCCTGGCCCCAGTTCTGTAGTATCCAATAGCTCTGAGGACCGCAAATCCATAGATTTTGGACGAAGTGAAGCCACCGGCCAGGACTCCAGCGCCGCGAAGAAGTCTTCCAGCACGGGGCATTGCGACGGCGTCGGAGGGGTGCAGGCGAAGGCGATAATGCTGGGGTCATCGTCGTCATGGGGATGGTTCAGAAACGAATGAGGGAGATAGGAGAGAGAGAGAAAAAAAAGAACTCACATCTGCTGAAATCGATGATTTCTTTCCAAATATATGGAAATACATTGAAGCAACATCCATCACATCACCACCACCTCGGTGCAGGCGAGTGGATGGACACCCTCGGATACAAGAGGCTCGGGATGACAATCGTCAACTCAAACGTGTGGTGGAAGCGTGAGTGACGACGACATGTGATCAAGCCGTGGGAAATGGTGTTGATGACGAGGACCACGTCGAAACCCCACAAATCGGATTCTAGGCACGATCCGCAAGCAACTACTCGGCAAAAATGCATCGCTGCACCCACGGATCCGAAAAGGTAAGGATGTAGCGGACGAGGAACGAATCCAATAGCGGTCGTTGGGTGCCGTGTACGTCGCCTTGGCGATTGTGAAGCACACTCAAGAATGCCAATCGCCGATTCTTCTCTTCGAAGCTGTTGCGCACTCTGTCGGACGCTACGAGTCGCATTCCCTGCGTTTTGTAGAGATCACTGCACTCGTCTTGCTGCTCGAGACATACGGAAACACTCTCCAGCAATTTGTTCCGCTTCAGAGCCTCCGCGAGGACGTTTACCTCATGGGTTTGAAGGCGGATTATCCCTGGCATTCTGCTAACACCCTCAACTCGAAGAGCCAATGGGATAGCTTCATAGTCGGAGATCTTTAAACGGCGAAGGTGGCCACCAAGAGACTGGAGTGGGTATCCGAAGTCTATGATGAACTGTGCGAAGCTGTCTTCTTCGTCGAGCGTAAGTCCGCAAAGTGTGAGCCCCTCAAGTTTGCGTGGCGGCGACCAGTATGACAACAGCTTCATGGTTTCTAGGTGGACTCGGCACAACGACAGCTCCCGCACCATCTGAAACTTGTCTACGATTACCTCCACTAACTCGTGTGACAGTGGTGGAGCATCATCGTCTCGGTTGTGAATTTCGAGTTCTTCAACCTCGTCCAGTGCGTCAACAAGCGCGCGAGTAAATGAGTTGTCGGCATCGTACAGATTCATACAGAGCTCGGTCACTTTTAATTTCCCAGTAGGATAGAGTGCTCGCCACATTTGAACTTGAGCAGTCAGCATTTTGGAATCTTCAGCTGTCACGTGGCCAAACCAAAGCGACAGCTTGAGGGGCTCGGAGCGAGTAAATATTGTCCTTACCAGTTCGCGATAAATGACGGCACGATTCCCCGGGCTTCGAAAGAGTCTCAGTAGCAAACCGATATGAAGCTCGTACGCATTGTCACATGCGACAAGCGTACGTAGCAGGCCTTCGATCATTGCCACTGGATTTGGCACAGCGTTGTCAATCGAAGCAAATGGATCGGCACCAATCCCCATGAAATACGGAACCAATACCACCGAGCATCGTTCCGCCGCCAGCACGCTCAGGAACTTGCCAAGCTCGTCGAACGAGCACGTGACGTGGCGGGGATCAAGACGTATCACGTGACACTTCAGAGGGACTTGTCGAAGCGACGCTAGTTTGGAGATGAGTTGCACGGTCGTAGGTGTGACTGGCATTGGATCCAGGCAGAGCCCTTCTTGGAACATGAACTGGACAGGCAAATGTCCCCCATTCTCGACTGGAACGTTCACGACGTCACGATTCATCGTCTCCACAAACTTGACAAGCTGTGTGACAAAGGTGTCGGCCTCCTGCTCGTCTCTCGGCTCCGCAAGGCAGTGAGCCTCCAGCCAGCACATTACAGGTTGCTTGACCGTGTCCATCCAGTGAGAATTATCTTGCTTAAGGATGGTGTCGAGGAGACCACGCACCCGCACGAAGCCGTCATCATTCGAGGCTGCATGTGAGCAGTTGACGTACAGCTCGTCCGCAATGAGCTCCTTCAATTCATTGAGGTCGACTTTTTGATCGACTTTGATCGTCACATGAATTTCCCACGGCGCGCCTTGCTTCAGCACGCGCGCGATGGTCTTGTCGCTCAGCCCACCCACACTCGCTCGCGATCGGTCTCTATTACGAAGAAACCGCGCGAGCAGCGGATCCACCGCTAGGAGACGGACCACAAGGTCAATCGCCTCGCGCAGCTTGTGTGCGCCGGCTTTGTGGAGACGCTGGAATGGCACTTGGAACTGGAAGATGACGCCGTGGTCGACGCGCGCCTCGTTCTTGAGCCGGCACTTGGTGTGATGGTTCACCACCAGATCTGTCCATGGCTGGAGCGCGATGGAGAGCAGCTCCGTGGTGATCGAGGCGAGCGCGACATCGGCGAGACGTGACATGATGATAAAGTGGAGTCGAAACGGACGCGACCACTGGTAACCGTTACGGGCCGGAACCTCCAATGGAGTAGGCGTTGCTGATCAAATCGTCATCCACAAACCACTTGGTTCGGATATAGGGCGATCAGAAGGGGTCGCAATTGGAGTATCCATGCGAAAGCCATGCGGAGAAACATTGGCCACCACCGCGGGCGCCGCGAGTAGTGATATTAATAGCGACGACGCAGCTAGGGATTTTAATGAAACACGATGATTGCGAGGACCACGGAGTTCGAGAAGGTGCCTGATGCAATGGCGATGGCATCAACGCCTCGTCAAGAGTGAGGATTGACGACGATGCATACTGAAATATAGGCAAGCCGTCCAACCAGAGAGGTACATAGTAGGTATTGGAGCATCAGTTGGACCACCAGCAGACGGTACACGAGATCGATCGCCTCGCGTAGTTGGCGTGTGCCCTGCTCGCCGATCTTCTGCACGCGGCATCAAAGTCAACCCCCACGAGCCCTTGCTCCACGCGCGACGGGGTCTTGCGCTCGCATTTCGTGCCGTACGCAGTCAGGAGGTCGGTCCACGGGCGCAGCGCCGCGAAGAAGTTGTCCAGCGCGCGCCATTGCTACGCCGACGACGGCGATGAGCGTGGTGATGCGGGCGTTGTCATTGGGGACGGTTCGGAAAAACGAATACTGAAATAGCGCCTGGACCTAGTGGGTGTAAATGGAGTACATTGAAGTGGTCGGGACGAAAGATCGATCCATCACATCACCAGGACGCGCGTTGCAAGGGAGTGGATGGCCATTTTCGCGTAGTTTTGAAGGTTGGTGATGAAAAAGAGAGACATGGTGAGGACGTGCAACGTACGATGCCATGGGCATGAAGCCGCACGTGATGACAAGGACCGTCCAAACCATTGGTATCTGCGACATGTGTAGTATGTGAGAGACTATGGCGTCGTCATCCAGATATTCAGCTGATTTTCGAGCGAGATGGGTCAACGAGAGTTGCTCGGCCGGCGTCATCAACGGCCCATGGATTCATCACCGGTGGGATCTGCTCCGAGTCCCACGTGAGATCAAGTCATTATGCTCCAACGACCTGCCTCTCCTGCCCAGCTCACTTGCCAACTTTCCCCACAACAAACCGGCGCACCTCGCGACCCGCCATGGCCCCTTCGATTCCTACCACTGCCGTCTCCCCAGACGCCACGTCCATCGATACCAAGGTCTGGCTCATCACTGGATGCTCGTCCGGCTTCGGTCGTGCGATCGCTCTCGCCGCACTGAAGCGAGGTGATCTCGTGATCGCGACGGCTCGCAACGTCAACGCGCTTGATGAGCTCCGGCACCTTGGTTGTGAGGTGCTGTCTCTCGACGTCACGGCGTCCGATGAGATCGTCGCTGGTGTCATCGCCAAGGCCCAGGGTCTCCACGGCCGCATCGACATCCTCGTCAACAACGCCGGATACTCGGCCAACGGTGCCGTCGAAGAAGCCTGCAGCAGCGAGATCCAAGACCTGTTCAATACCAACGTGTTTGGTCTGCTGCGCGTCACTCGGGCCGTGGTGCCGTACATGCGAGCGCGTCGCTTCGGTACGATCGCCAACATTGGCTCCGTGGGCGGCAACCTTGCCGTGCCGATGACGGGCATCTACTCAGCGTCCAAGTACGCCGTCGCGGGTCTGACCGAAGGGCTTCGCAACGAGATGGCACCGTTTGGCATCGACGTGACCGTGATCGAGCCTGATCTCTTCCGGACGAACATTCTCTCGGCACTCCGTATGTTCAAAAAGACCATCGATGACTATCAGGAGATGAAAGACCACTTCCAAGCGGCATTCTCGGAGACGGTGGCGATGGGCGACGCAGGCAAGGGAGCGCAGGCGATCGTGGAGGCGCTGACCAAGACTGGCCGAGCGGCGGGGAAGGAGACGTTGCCATTTCGCTTGTACTTGGGTGGAGCGACGCGTGGTGTGATTGAGGCTATGGTGGCGCGTACAAAACAGGAGCTCACGGAGTGGGCGCCGTTCACGGACGCAACGGCGTTCCTGGAGGAGACGGCAGTTGAGAACAAAGCGACGTAGGAGACCACATCGACGCTATGGCAGCAAGCGATAGCAAAATGATTTCTAGTTTTGAGCCTCATTGGCATCAGTTCGTACTCTCCAGTACCAAACGTAGTGTGGCAGTAGTGGATTTTCCAGCGGCGGCTCTGGGTGAGTACTTTCTCGAGACGCTGGACCGCCAGGTGTCATTGAGCGTAGGTGTTCTGGACGTGCGGGTCCAATCCGGCATCGCAGCCCCCCCTGACGTAATGACGATGTCATCAACGCCTCGTCAAGAGTGGGGTGCATGCCCGTCGCAGTCGTGGTCAAAGCGAAGTGTCACGAACACAGCTGACGACAATGATGCCCACGCGGCATGATCTTCTTCGGCCTCCGATCCCACGATTCACTTTGGTACGCGACGGCTGCGTGGAGAGCCCCGTGATCGTCTCGTTTCAAGTGGAAGGTCACCCGTGCGATCCAGACAGCAAGTGACCCTGACCATGCCGCGCACAATCTTTCTCCGTCAAGTGCGCGAAGCAATGGACCTCATGGCCATGACACTCGCACTGGAGCCGAGCATCCTCTGGCGCGTGGTGCAACGCCACCGCGTGCGTCAGTCGGGTAGTCGACGTGGCGTTCCAAGATTTGCAAATCGATTGAGAAGTCGGTTGGCGCGTGGTGCAACGCCACCGCGTGCGTCAGTCGGGTAGTCGACGTGGCGTTCCAAGATTTGCAAATCAATTGAGAAGTCGGTTGTGTCGTTATTTTGTCCAGTCGCTCGATCGTACCGCGTCCTCGGATCCATCGTTTGAACGTGTACGCTCCCACGTTGGAAGCCGAGCTTGCGAAGACACGGCGAGCGTGGAAAGAAGCACTGGTGTCGCATCCAGTCGGCGTCAGTTATTCGCTGACCACAGCTACAGAGCTCGCTGTTCCTCCGTTTGCTGTTGAAGACTACTTAGGACATATTGTCGAGTTCATCAGGTACGCAGAGACGATCGTCTGTGCGACCGGTGAGCACCAAGACGACGAGGCAGCAATCTACCGCCACGTGCCACTCACCGTGGATCGCGTGAAGCTTGATATCAACGTAATGCCGATCACGCATCGACAAGATCCGGCTGGTCAAGCAACTTGAGATCGTCCCAACGGGGTTTGTAACTTGCACGCACATGAGCGTTGATCCGACCGTTATCCAGTGTACCGACGTGGACATCAGGGTTTGGAACAATGCAATGTCATATTTACTGGGGTCAGAATTCCTGCCCAGTTAATAATTGGGGTTATTGGACATTGATTTCCAATAAACGAGAGAAACACACAATAGGTCGCTATCATGAGGAAAGCCTTGTTCCGCGCGAGTCAAGATGCACGAAACAAAGGTCGGCGATA
>JAADVY010000106.1:0-30200 GCA_023336035.1 Pythium plurisporium
CCCCCCCCCCCCCCCCCCCCCCTGAAGAAGGTCTTCCACGCAGCAAAAGGAGCGGACGGTCTCAGCTAACCACGAGCTCGTATGAAGTTAAAGCGCCGGCCGTCGGGCCGTCTGTGGACGCCTGGAGTCGCCAAGAAAGCGACTTTGACCGCTGCTGCTCGCGGCGTACTGGTCGCAGCTCGAGGGTCGACGGAGACTGCTGTGCTTGCGCACGCTGCCGACAAGCCCTGCCATGCTGAGCTGCAGGCGACCTGTGCCCCCACCGCCGCTGAGAAGCGCCATTGGCGTCACAGCTCCGAACCCTACAGCAGTCTGTAGCTGCAGCTCCCACCGAGAGACGCCGAGACGACGCCACAGCGACGGGGCATCGCTCGCGCGGTGCCAGCGATAGCAGAGCTGGGACGCGCGACAAAGACTTCGAAGGTCCAGGAACGCGAGCACGTCCTCGCGCAGTTTCTGCGTGAGCGTGACTTCGCCACGGAACAGTGGTGGTGGCTGATTATGGCTGACAGTGGCTGACCGAGTTGCGACGCTGGCGCGACGATACAGCCGCTCGAGGTCTTCCCGCCCAGTCGCAAGCTCCTGCACAGTTTGCTCACTGGTGGCTTCGTCTTCTGCTACGTCGCCGTAGCGGTTCTTGATGGTGAGGTCGCACTCGCGACGAAGCAGCAGACGCACGACGCGGTAGTGGTTCTTGCGTGCTGCATAAAAGAGCGGAGTTTCTCCGTCGCAGGAGAGGGCGTTCACATCCGCCCCTTTGTCGAGTAGGAACTCGACAAGCGCGACATGCCCGCTGTAGCTCGCTAGATGCAACGGTGTCTCGAGCGCATCGTTGCATGCGTCCACGCTCCAGCCGAAGTCAACAAGGAGTTGGAGAACGTCAAGATGGCCGCGTGTTGCGGCGTGGTGCTGAGGCGTGTAGCCTCGCTGAGATCAAGCATCAACCAATGGTCAGAGTCTGGGCTACGCTTCCGAACCCGAGGCTAGGCGATACGTACCATGCCTCGACAACGATCGCGATCCACAACACATTGGTGGAGCAATAGATACACCGCATGCTTTTTCCCCTTCTCGCAAGCGATGAGCAGCTGCTCGCGCAGCTTCTGCTCAGCGAGATTAAGAAGAGACGTCACTCGACTCGTTCCATCGTGTCGCTGTCCACGGTCACGCGAGAGGCTGCACTGAGAGACATTCGCCTTCAGATCGAACAGTGAAGAAGTGCTGTTGTCGACGTTCTCTCCGCCGTGCGGTTCCTCCTCTGTGGCTCGTTTCAGTGTTGCCGCACGCACTCGAAGTCGTCTCTGCCACGACGGATCGTATCTCGAAGAGCACGATGTAGCAGGGCGATATGTCTCGCGCATGCCTGAGAGTCCTGTCGATTTGCTAGTGCTAGTAGCTGATGCGATGTCGAGCTTCATGGAGAACTCTTGGTCGGGATGTTCAGCAGGCATCGCGTCAGACCAGATCGCTGCACGCCCAAAATACATCGCGAGATTTGAGCACCTCTATCACGCTCAAACACAACAAAAGCTCACAATAATTCTAACTTTCATTATTTTCTAAACAATCGGTCAAATCACATGTGGCTGCACTTGGTTGGGAGCTTGGGACACTGCCCTTAGAAGTCTATAGAGTACAGAGGCCCATTCCCCAAGCAAGCAATATCAATGCTGGAGCCATTCAAACCGAAAGCTGAAGTCACTGCCGTAGTGTTGCAGAGCAAACTGCAGCACAATGAGCATCCACAATGTGAGCTTCGACTGAACCATGCCCCACTGGGTCTCAAGTACGAAGGATGTCTGCAAGAATGCTGAAAGCTGAAACTTGCGTCGCATAATGTAGTCGAATCCAGCGAACGACACGAGCTCTAGGGATCCGTAGAGCATCACGTTCGCCAGAGTGTGAACGAACTCACTTCCGCTTAGCGCACCAAACGTCGAATAATACTTGCCGTTCGGGAATGTGTATGCGATGATGCAGAACAAACTGTACACGATTGGCACGAATACCTCGGCATACTCGATCAGCGCAATAAACTCGGCGATATGAAGTATCCGCAATGTCCTCTGGACGACAAGAAGCTGTTCCTGCTCAGTGAGACGGGTAGCTAGGCTGCACATTTCGTCGCCGGCGGCCTCAGGTTTCGCCTTGAGCATGTGGAGGGTGTCGACGTTGTACAAAAGAGAACCACGGGAGCGGATTCGAGGGGTGAGCATTCGCCGAAGGTCCGGTACCGGCTTGCGAAGCTGTTCGAGTTTGGGTTCTGCATCTGTGGGAACTATGGAGCTCCTGCGCGTTGACAACTCCCGCACTTCATGACGCTCCGGACTAGCTCGGATTTCAACTGACGGGGTTACCGGAACGGATGTTTTGAACTGGATCGATGGGTGCTCGCATATAGCTGGATTCACTCGGATGATCTGCAGGGTTAATGGAATGAGCTTTCTTGTCACGCCGTGCTCGTCACCCAAGGCGCTCTTGAGCATTGGGTCGTCTAGAACATCGTAGAGATCTTTGATTGACATACATGCTTGAACAAAATCCACCGCCATGATTAAAATCGTCGTTGAAAGCGAGGAAGCTGACTGCATGCAGCTGGAGACGTACAGTGCGCTAAAAATCTCGACATTAAAGACCACAAGCTCTGGCTTCGCATCTTGCAAGTGCTGACTTGCGAAGCCAAACAAGTTTTTTAGAATGAGCTTCAATACAGGGAGAAACATGGCGAGCCAGGTTTGTGAGGCCGGGTACGAGTTGAATATGTACGTGTACGTTGGATATACGACGATGAGTAGCGATTGTGCGTTGAAGATGATCGTGTGTTTTTTGAAGGCTGCTCCGATTACAGGGTTGTGGGAGACTTGATCGCGAAAGAGAATCCACGAAATAGCAAGAACGATAGGCGACCATGGGATCATCGACAGTGCAACGAAGAACGGCATAGGGTAGCCGATCACTACGTTCATCCCGTAGAGGACTGGCATCACGAGACCCGTTGTGGTCGCCGAGATAAAAATGATCTGCAAGGTGGTGATCTTGAGCTCTGGAATACCGTGGTGGAACTGCGTAGTGATCGAGTGAGTGACCATGTAAGTACCAATTGTCGTGCGATACCAAAAATTCTGGGAATGCTGAATGCCACTTTCGATCGGAGCCAGCGGGAACGACTCGAGTATAGCAATCGCAAGTAAGCACGGAACAATCGTGCCAAAAAACAGAAGCATGACACGCCACGGAGATACTACAGAGCGATACAATTGCAATGCATGCATGCGCTCGATCGAGTAGTCGCCCATCAACTCGACTTGGCAGCGGCGCCATGCATCGACAAGGCGCTCGCCGCAGCCACGGAGCTTGCGCAGGAGCACTCGTGGTCGCGGCGCAAACACCGCGACGTATCCTGTCGGAGAGTCGATCTCCGACGGGAGTGGGTCGCTCTTCACGCGCGTCTCGTCATTTGGTGCCGCTCGCATCGTCCTCGATGTTCGAACGACTTGCGGAAGTTGTGAGTGAGATATTTCGGGTCAGGATCGAACACGACCTGCATTCTAAAATTTGACGGGATCACCGATTGGCTTCTCATTTTATCCAATCATTCCGTAGATCTCCCCCATTGCTGAACCGGTCCCGTTTCAAAACCGTAACCGGTTTTAAGAGACACTTCTCGGCCCTTTGCTGTGTGATTCCGCGGGTGCCTCCCACCAAGACGGGCGGGGCGAACGAGCGACTGAGGTTGCGAGCGACGCGAGGAAACAGCGGCACGGATTCCAGCAGGCGCAAGCGACCATGAAGGTGAACCCGAACATGGACAAGACCTTCCGCGAGGTCGTGGCCCGCGTGGCCAACCCCGTGGCCAAGCTCTCGCACAAGCAGACGGTCACGCGTCTCTACAAGGCGTCGCTCAAGACGCTCGACTCGTGGATCATCGACCGCCGCATGTGGAACGAGGAGGCCACCAAGATCCGCGCCGAGTTTGACCAGAACAAGTCGCTCGACCCGCACTCGGGGTGGGTTTTTTCTTTGGGTGCCGTAGAGAGGGAGTGTATGGTGGCTGACAGAGTGTAATGTGTGGTACCCACCAGTTTGACCAAGCGCCTCGTGCGTGAGGCCGAGGAGAAGCTCGAAAAGTACACGCACCCGGACCGTTACGTGTTCAACTACATGCCAGGTGGCACGCGCTTCATGCGTAACGCGCCGATCCCGCTCGATGTACGTTCAGAGCATCTTTGCTGGGTGCAAACTCTCAATATCGTCGACTGACTCGAACCAACTGACGAATGTCTTGTAGGTGTGCTTCCCTGATGGGGTCCCGGCGGGTGTGGAGGTGTCGCCGCTCGAGGCCATTAATATTGACATGACGCCGCTGCCGGAGCGCAAGGGTGTGTTTGTCGACTTCTCCAAGAAGGGCTACGACTAAACTCGTGTGGCACGGAGCACGGTGGATACGTGGGCGTGCAGGGCTGTTGCTATGCATTTCAGAAGCAGAGCAGATCGCTCGCGTCCACAGAAATTCCTCAGCGTGGAAATAAACGGAGTGTTTCATATTCTCAAGCTCCACCTTGTTCAGAGGTCGTGGTCTGATCTCAAGCCGCTACACTGCGTCTAGGAGTATTCAAGCTGGTCGCAGATGCGAGACTTGGTGATCGCCGTGTTCAGACCGAAGTCTCGGTAGCGGAAGCCATTGAACGAGTTCGTGAACGTGTTGGGACGGCTCACACGGTCAATTTCCACTTTCATGTGGGACTTTTCAACGCCAATGTCACGGTTGCTGTTGCATATCGGAGGTCAGCGGAGAGAGAACAAATTGCAGGTCAACGCAACGCCATTAGAAAACCCTACCATGTGGCATACAAAGGATGCTCTGGACGAGCCTCGGAAATGCTCCGAGTGTCCACTGGCGGAGGCAGCACGTCTTCGGGGGACAATGCGTACTCGTGGGGTGCGACAACGTCGACGGCTTTCACTCGCACGAGGCCCTTCTCCGAGAGCTCTGCGTCATTGACAACGTCAGTGGACCTTTCTGCAAGCATCGTGTTCGTCGAGTGAACCTACCTTTCTTGAGCGTCAACTTGTCCATGCGTTGGCTGAGCTTCGATCGCTCAAGTGCACGCACGCCGTCACCAAGGCCCTGGCTCGTGGTCTGGTACATAAAGTCCTTGAGCGAACTGCCTGGTGCAGCGGCTTGTTGATGCTGGTTGTCCTGAGAGAGCCGAGGGGCTTCAAACGCCACTGGCTCGTTCAGGTTGATGCCCACGATGCCGGAGCTCGTGGTCATAAACGGGTTGGACGAACGGCGCGCGTGATGGATCGATGAGCCACGCGACACCATGACTTCCTCTCGTTGCTTACCGAGTTTTGTGCGGTTCGTGTCCAGACTCCTGCAGGTGAGACGCAGGATGGCTCATGCTCTCGCACTCAGAGGATATGTGCTTCATCGGATCAGATCATTGCGATCATCTTGTGCCAGATCTATAATTGTCGCCACTCACCACCACACGTCGCAGACACCAAGATCGCAATACATATCCATTTTTCTTGACCTAGCCCAGCCTATCTAGATAAAGAATCTCTAGCTTGCATTCCTAGAAATCCAGCACGCTCTGCAGCTGCTTGGCGAGGTTGAGCGTCTCCTCAGCGTACTCTCGATCATCACCCTCCAACTTCTCGATCTTCGCAATACGTTCGTCGAGTCGTTCCTCCAGCTTGTACTCGGGCCGCTTGCAAGCCGTCATAAAGTACACGTCGTGCTGCGCAAACTCGGCGAGCGCCTGGAGCGCACTCTCGCAGAGATCCACGTCTTCCTCGCTCACAAATGCCACAACTGCTGGCACGTACACCCCCTCGTTCAGCACCTGCTGGGCCGTCTTGATTGAGCTACGGATGAGGTATCGCAGGAAGAAAAGCGACTTGCGCTTGAGACGGATGTCGCGGTCAGTCGCCAAGAACGCCTGCAGCACACGCAGGCCGTCGCACTTGGCCGACAGGAACCGCGCCTCCGCGATCTTGTGCTGGCGCACGAGGCACGAGATCGCGAGCAGCGCCTTGACCTGGCAGGTCACGTCCTCATCACCAGCCAGTTCACACAGCACTTCGAGCAGACCGGCCTCGACGGCTGCATCCTGACAAAACGGGTTGTTCTGCACGACGACCGAGCACACTTCAGCCGCGAGCGCACGCGTCGAGGCACGCTCATAGTTCTGGATCACGCGCATGAGCGTCTCGAGTCCCTTGGACTTGACCATGTTCATGGCCATGTCGATCTGGTCGATGCGCACGAGCAGCTCATCGAGCAGCGCATCCTTGTACATGGCCATGTCTTCTTCCGACACCTTGCTCTCTTCTTCTTCAACGCGCACCTCCTCGCCTTCGCTGGCGAATACGACGCTCGGGTGCTCACCGTCCAGGATGCGCAGGATCTGCCGCACGCGCTCGTTCTCGTCGATCACGCCCTCCTTGAGCACCTTATCGAGAAAGTCGCGGTCCTCTTTGGACATTTCCTTGGCGTCCGACGGCGCCGTGCCGTCCTGGTACTGCATGCTCCAGCGCAGCAGGCCGAGCCACTTGTTCGGGTCCGCCATCAGTGGTTGTCTTGTTGTGACAGTCGCGTGCCGAAGGAAGGCGAGTTGATCAATGCTGCGTCGTTCACCAATGCGCTGAGTCCATCGAACGAATCGCCTGCAATAGTCGCACCAGGGGAGGCACTATTGCCTTCTCGAAAGTTCGCGAACAAAACTAGACAAAACACCGACATACACCGGTATTCGAACCGGTTGGGGTCAATCATCCTTGCACATCTTTGGGGTCACCTGGAAGTCGCTGGAATGAAGGCCATCACGACGCGCGCGCTGCGCCGCCCCACCGCGGCTCTGCACGCACGTTTCAGCCACGCGGACGCCGGAGAAGCCGCCCGCCGCGTGCTACGCGAGCGCTCGAGCGTTCGCTCGTTCAAGAGCGAGCCCGTGCCCGACGATGTGCTCGCCGACATCCTCCGCATTGTGCAGGTACGACTCATGATACGGATGGCATTCCTAACCACAGAAAGCTCAAACAAGGTGGTCTGCAGAAAGCGCCGAGTGGATTCAACATGCAGCCGTACGCAGTAGTTCTCGTACGCGAGCAGGCCGATCGCGACCGCCTCGCAGACGCCATGCTGGCCTCCAACGGACGCAAGGTCAAGGAGGCGCCGCTCGTCGCGGTGTTTGCCGCCGACTTGGGTACAGGAGGGCACCGTTGCTACCGCTATTGGAGAAGCAACGAGTACTGACTTTTTCTGTTCATGACAGAGCCCAGTCGTCGCGTACCGCGCATCCAGAAGCTGATGCACGAGAACGGCGCGTCCGCTGACGCCGTCAACAACCTTCCGCACTATGTGCGTCTGTTTTCAGGAGAAGGCCACTTGGCTGGAGGGATCCGCTCGCTGATCTCGACTGTCGTGTCGCCGCTTCAAGCGGTGCCCTCGATGGTGCCCACGGTAGCGTGGTCGTTCAAGCAGACGTCGTTTGCGGCGTCTGCATTTCTGTACGCAGCGCAATCCTATGGTCTCGCGACGTGCCCCATGGAAGGATTCGACGAGCTACGGGTGCGGAACGCACTAGACATTCCTGACCGATATGCGATCCCCGTCGTCGTGTGCTGCGGATACCCCACCGCTGATACCGTCAGCATGGATCGCTCGCCGACCCCGCGACTCTCGCCCGAGGAACTCTTTTTTGACGGCAAATTTGGCCGATCCAGCGCGCAGCTGTTCCAGCAGGATGACGAGTAAAAAGACAACCTAGATGAAGAAGAGATGAGATGCATGCAAATATATCCACCAACACATGTGGTCCAAACGAGCAGGAGTTGCAACGTTGCATGTTGTCGAAAACAGTCATGTCTGTCCACATCTCATCTCGTACCTTCTTATGGTGCATTTCAGAGTGTTCCACCTGAAATTGATAGAGATCCAATTGATGATTGCGTCATGCTCCAGCCAATCAGCGACGAGTGACGCAATTGAGATTGCCACGCAGCATCATCCACGTGGTTCAGCCCCTGCCCGTAATCGCGCATGGAGCCATCTCACGCCGAACGTGTCAGGTCAGCGGGAGGACGCTCATTGGGTACTGTACTGCGCAGTACTGTACCGGACACCATGGCAACCAACGCGCCCCTCTCAGTCTGCGCCGTCGCCATCGCCTTGGCGCTCGCAGTCCGTTGCTGGTCATTTTACGATCTTCCTTCAAGCCCGCACACGGCCTCTCCAGTCTCGATGAGCTCCTACGAAGTCGTCAGCAAGCTGCTCACGGAGCGCGCCTCCCTTCGCGAGTACGCGGACACGCCAGTGCCCGACGAGGTCATCGCCGATCTGTTCCGTCTTACCCAGGTTTGTGGACTCCCTTTCAGTCCATCGCTTCATAGAAGATAAGATGGCTCACCACTTGCTGTCGATAGCGCGCGCCGACCGCATTCAACACACAGCCGTACGTTGCCATCCTCGTCCGCTCGGAGGAGGACAAAGCTCGCCTCGTGCCGGCCATGCTGGCCACCAACCAGATCAAGATCTCAGGCTCGGCGTTTGCAGTCGTGTTTGCTGCTGACCTCGGTGCGTGATGATCCTCTGACTCGGGCTGTGCAGGCCGGGTCCGTTTGCTGACGTGATAGTGTTTCTAGAGCCGAGCAGGAATGTGCCCCGCCTCCAGGAGCTCATGCGCGCCGGCGGTGCACCGGAAGGCATGGTGGCTGCTCTGCCCAACTACCTCAACAACTTCTCCGGCGAGGGTACAGAGGAAGGCAGCAAGAGCTGGGCATACAAGCAGACGTCGATCGCGGCGGCGACTTTCCTCTATGCTGCCACGGCCAAGGGTCTCGCCACGTGCCCCATGGAGGGTTTCAACGATGCGGAGGTGAAAAAGGCGCTCGGTCTCACGGATCGCTACTCGGTGCCGATCATCATCAGTGTCGGCTACCCCAAGGAAGGTGCCCACAAGCGCGTGTCGGGTCGCCGTCCGCCTACGGAGATCTTCTTCGAGGGCAAGCTCGGTGGCTCCACGGAGGCGCTTTTCGAGACCAAGTGATTCCATTTTGTCCATACTTTCCTCAACCGATGGGTCAGTCTGTGGCTAGAAGCCTCAAGCATTACTTTAACGATGAAGAATGACTTTCCACCAACGTCGACGTGAAAAGAATGAGCTGTCCATGGCAGTCCTCACTAATAGTAACAATTCAGATCGTCTTGGCCATAACTGTATCGGCACATCCCTCGGGCCGGCATTTGTCCGTCGTGCCCATCGACGCAACAGGTCCAACCGGATCTTCTTGCTTTATGCGAAATCACTAGAGTGGTCTCGACCAACTTTGTATAGCGAAGCGGACCCTGTATCCGCTACGCATCTTTGAGTTTCACAAACTCATCGAAACTCGGACGCATTGGTTCCCATCGTCCATAGCATTTACATTGGTCTCGCGTAGTACTCCCGGATCGAGAAACATCTACGACGCTTCATGAATTATAACCAGCACAATTTGCAAGTTGGTACATTACGTGCTCATGATTGAATCACCCAATATAGCCTCCTCCCTCGCGCTGTACATGATGATGATAGGTAGAATTTCTTGTTGTGCACCAGCGACGAACCTCTATGGCACATGCGATAGGCGAACCTATGGTACTGGGTGGTTGTGGTCGTCGATCAACAGATCGCTTATTCATTCTACAAGCACGATGTCGCATTGCAAACTCAAATGCTTTAGAAAACCAACGTGCGCGGGCCCTTGGTGAGCGATCTACTCCATCGCCCACGCATTATCGCGCAAGCGACTGAAGAATCGCTTGTGCTTGCGCTAACTCCTCGTACAATGCCAAAAACTTGTCTTCAGTCATCGTGAATGCGAGGGAGTCCCCTAGTGGCGAAGACTTCCCGTCCGCGTGCTTCCGCTCGCAAAGTAACGCGTCTCGATCAAGTTGGAGCCTCATCTCCACACGTGAAGCCTGTAGGACAGCCACGTGAGTGCTTCATCGTATCTTTCGCAGAATCAAAGCTCAGATCATGGTACCTTGACAGCTGAAGCCTCGTTCGGATCAGATTCGTGAACTCGCCATCGGAGTTGCTCGATCGTAGGGAACTGCGCCACATACCCGACGATCAGCACAGTCGTGACACGAAAGAAACACCAGAAAGCAACTTCACCTTGAACGACTGAGCGTCAAGACGTTGGCGCATGGCGTCTCGCTCGGTAGCATAGACCGAGGCGATGGCTTCAGCGCTCTCACTTGTCACACCTGTGAACTGTCAGACTCGTCTAAAATCAATATGATACTGTAGGTAGACGTGGCCTTACGCACCCAACTGCAGCAACTCGACCGCTAGCTCTCGATCCGATACGTCGTACTTGGCAGCTTGAAAGAGCATGAAACGTAACACCGCGGTGGCCGCCTATGGTTGGTGATTAGCGTCACACGGTCAGCCGGTGACGGTGGGACGGACAAAACAACCCATGAGACCACGCCTCACCTCAGCGTCTTGAGCACTAGCGTACGAGTCGCGTAGCAACTGATCGGTCTGCACTCATAATTGTCATCAACGTGAGAGCCCTGATGGTCTCAGTAGGCAAGGAGCATAATACCTCCTCCGGGTCCTGAGCCAACGCGGTGCATACGTATGAGACGCGCGCCACCTCCTGTACATACCATTCAGTCAGTCCACGGTTCCGCATTGGGTGGTGAGGTGGAGAACACGCACAAGCGTCGCGAGCAGCGGGATCTCGGCCAGCAGCCAGTCCGGCGGCTCCAGTCCGCCGCAGAATCGAAAGCGCTGGAACGGCACACACCACACACAGCACGTCAGTGGTTAGGTGCTTTCTCTGCGCGTGTCAGCGACAGCTTCACGACACCATGATCCGGTCGTCGGTCTTTTCCCCGCAAGTATTATAATAGCTTTTGGACAGATCCGAGGCGGACTGCCTCGAATAGAGCGCTGTCGATAAACGTATCCACATGAAGGCTCTTCAAGGCAATCCCGTCGTTCTCTTCACCTTCTCACTAAGTGAGACGGTTATTAAAAAGCCGCCCCAGTCACCAACAATAGCATGAACGATGCGTCCGATTGAGACGACGAACGCCAGTGTCGCTTTGGCGATCGCTGAGACCAAGGAACGCGATGGCCACGCCTGCTAGGGAAGAGATCAGCCGTCCGAAACCCGTGGTCGCCTTTCCGTCCACGCGGGAAGTCGCCACGACTGAGAAGAAGACACAACCTGTCGGTGTTTACACGTGCTGTGCGACGGCGCGACGTCTGCTTGTTGGTTTGTGGTATGCCAGTCAAGTCGAGTTCTGGGGTCAGTACTCGGTTGAGCGGATGCTCGCACTGGATGTGTTCAGTCGCACGACTCGCAAGCGACGCGTGCTCGCATTGCTCATCGGGACATTTCTTCCGTGCCTACTGGTCGAGATGGCGCTCGAAATTATTCCTCTCTCGCCGACCAGGCTGGGACTTGCCCACTCACGCAATTTTTGGATTCGAACAACATTGATGACCTACATCATCACGCATGCGCTCGTGGCTCAGTACCAGCAGAACATCCCCGCGCTTGCTCTGTCGACACGAAACGTGATTGTCATCTCCACCGTCACGTCCGTAGCGGTGCAACCGTTGCTCTACGTCATGGCCACGTACATCGGCTACCCGATTCCGTTCTTCATGGTGCTTACACTCGCCCCATGGACACCGCTCGTGGTGACCATGGCGGGCTTCATCTTGCGGTACCAGCTCCGTCAAGACGCAAACGTACGAAGTGCAATTGTACACTTCTCGATGGTATTCAATGCGCAAGCCTTCTTGATTGTCGTCTACCCGGCGTACTCCTACGTGTTCAATCGATTACCGAACCAGCAAACGTGGTTCGTATTGGTCCTACCGGTGATGAAGATTCTCTTCCGGAACTTGTTCAGCCACGCTTGCCGGCACAATCATGATCTCAAACCAGAGCTCGTCGTGTTTAACGTCGAGATCTTTAGTGCGCTGTATCTCTCCAGCTGCATGCAAAGCGCGACGACAATCTATTCGACTGTCGTGATCATGATTGTCGATTTTCTACACGCAGCCCTCTCGATCAAAGACCTCGCAGATGCATTCGTCGATTCCGAGCTCCGTCGTGTTATCGGAGAAGAGATAACCACACGGCAGCTGATTCCACTTGCGCAGCATGTTCTCCAAACCAGCTCGTTCGTGCTGCGCCACAAGTCCATCCAGCTCGATACGAGCGCTTCTAAGCGGTTCTCGTTTGAAGCGACTGCACAGCTGGGCAGAGCTAAGATAGTCCCCAAAACCATTATTCAGCGCGATGTCGATCTAAGTCCCACAGAATTCTCGAAACCGATTGCACAACAAGGCCACGACCACACCACCACGTCAAAGCGACCAACGAACGACACAGCAAGGCGCACCTCAGTCTTCTCACGGCTAGACACGTTTCTGCGAGATCTTGATCGACGTCAAAGCCCAGATGAGTCAGCCCAACTTGAACGTATAGCCAGTGGTTTAAGCGACAACGACAAGCTCATCGTGGTCCAAAAAACACTCCGAACTTTGCACATCGCCGAGTTTGTCGCGCTCGTCGAGTACTCAGAGGTCATCGTCCCACTCGTGTACAGTCTCTTCATGATCGTGGCATATGCATTCCCCAACCGCCAATTCTACTCGAACCTGAAAGATCTCGATCCGTACGAGTTCGCGGGCACTCTCGGGAACGTTTTGCTGTACGGCAGTCTGGAGCTCGTGTCCTACGTGATGTTGAACGTCGTTCTCGAACGCAAGTTTCACTTATCGGCGTTCACACAGACTGCCTTCGTGCTCGATACGCAGTGGGCGATGGTGCAGTCGAAGCTGCTGCTCTGGCTCATGGTGGTGCTCCAGTTCGCGCACGAGCACTACGGATGCGACTTCAGCTTCCACTTCAAGTGGCTGCATCAAGCCGACTGAGCTGCGTGTCGCAGTTTCTACACACGTCACATATTCTAGCAATCGAACTTAATAGCGAAGGAATGAGGCTAAGTTCGCATGCGCGGTGTCAGTGAATGGAACCGAGTCGAGCAGCGCTTCGCCTTCGAGAGCAGACGCCTCTCGCCATGTCCAAGTGGACGAAGAAGGGCCGCGCGCCGGCGGGCTACGACTACATCCAGCCGGTCATGGAGGCGCTCGAGCGCGAGTTGCGCGAGAAGATGAACGAGCCGCACGAGGGCAAGCGCAAGTGCGAGGCGCTGTGGCCCGTGCACCAGATCAACTGGCAGCGCTCGCGGTACGTGTACGATATGTACTACAAGTACAAGCGCATTTCCAAGGAAGTGTACGACTACTGCATCAAGATGAAGCTCGTGGACGCGAATCTGATCGCCAAGTGGAAGAAACCGGGCTACGAGAGGCTCTGCAGCACGTACGCGATCAACACCAAGAACTACAACTACGGCACGGTCAGTATCTGCCGCGTGCCGCGCCACCAGCTCTCGGACGACCAAGTGATCCAGGAGAAGCACAGTGGCTGCAGAGGCTGCGCGTCCGGTCCCGGTGGGTACCACAACATTTTCGGCACCAAGTACGGCCAGTACCTCGCCCGTATCCAGATCGCACGAGAGGAGGCAGGCCAGGGAGACACCGTGCAGAGCGGGGAACCGATCTGGGCGAACGAAAGCGAAGAAGCCAAGTACGCCAGCGGAGCCGAAGACGAGGACGACGATGCACCGGGACCGAAGCCACCGACTGCTGCGCAACGCAAGCGCCAACATTCGGACGATGAGGCGACGAAAGAGGACGAGTCGACGGACGGAAGCAGCGAGGAAGAGGAAGACGGCGATGTGTCGGGTGAGGAAGAGGAGAAGCACGCTGAGAAGACCAAAAAGCAGAAGCGATCGTAACAAAGAATGCCATAGCTTGATGGACACAACTTATTGATTTGGCATATTGTATAGTTCCTTTACCATACTCCAGGCACAAGGACCCATCTTGGCAGTTTCTCGTCCGAGCGGAACTTGTCGTGGTACCACTGCTTCCCATAGTACGCACAGATCGTCTGATTGAGAATAACCCATGCGAGTACGATGTTCACGATAGGATTCGCCATCTCGCACAGCAAGGCAAAGGCCACGTAGATCAGTAGCTCGGCCGTGTACAGCGGGCAGAGCACGTGGTCGAACCACCCGCCGCGCGGGAGAACGTGCTTGCCATTGTTTGCACGCTTTTGCTGAGCGAGCATGTGGTTGTGGCGATATTGCTGAAAACTTCCGTACACGAACAATGCGATTCCGGCAATCATGAACTGTGGTTTAGAGTTCCACAAGGACGTCACGCCGTCGGCATACGAGCGTGGGTCCGACAACACAGACGGCGCGATTCCCATATAGTGAATCAACCCCGCAACCAAAACTGTGTGCACAGATAGCAATAATCTCAGTACCGTGTAACCACTCCGCCTCCACGAAAGCATCGCAGAACGTACGCCCAATGTGCATCTTGGCATCGCCAAACTCTGTGATGAATATTGACTCGAGAAAGCGCCGCGTGTCTTGCACTCCCAGTAGTAATATGACCGCGATCGCGTCGGCGCGGATCTCCAGAGGCCCTGGTGCTTCTTCGAGTACTGGCCACGACCGCAGAACCATAAGAACCTGCTGAGGTATCGGATGGTGGGGCGCCACAATCAGCGCGAGCGCGATGCCGAGATTGTACAGCGCGCCGATGAGATAAAAGTGTATCCACCCGCGCTTGTACATCTGCACAGAAAGAGCGATGGTCAGCCTCGTGCTCTCTTCAGTAGCTTCGTCTGCGCCTCACCTCTATGCGCATCAGAAACCCGATGGCGCCCGTGCGGCGCAAGTGTGCGTCCTGTCGCACTTTTCCATGAATGAGCATCCCGCGCAGCAATTCATTGGAAAGCGTAAGCGTCATGAGCGTCGCGAGAGCGCACCATAGCGCCACGAAGTACGGGTACATTCGTGAGACGTCTACAGTATGTAGCAAAGCTAATGGAGACCTCACGAAGATTGATCACACACTGCTCCCCATCACGGTCTCACAAATGGGAACCTTTGCTCTTTGAGACTGTACCAAGCTAATTAACGGTCTAGCATCTCGTCCGTTGAGTGGTTCATCGCTTGAAGTATGCGCGTCGCAGCTTCTGGGCGATGTAGATCGCCGTCTTCGCGCCGCCGCCCGTCGCGATGCCCTTGATACTCTGCGTGATGCTGTAGCGAGCTACGATAACCGAGATCAACGTGCGCACGTTGCGTTCCGTGGATTTGCGATTCGTGTAGACGTCCACAGGAGCGAGACCCGCAGTCAACCGAGGCGGCAGCATACGCACGAGATCAAACGTCACGTCCATGTCACCCGTCTTTGCCACAAGCATATCTGGGTCGTGGATTGAGCGCGAGACATAGCGCGAGTTCTGTGATTGGAAGCATTGATTCGTTTGTTATGTCCTTGGTAAGCATCAGAAAAACAGCGAGAGCTCCACGCACCGTGATCTTGTTGTCGTACAGCTTCATAAAGGCGTCATAGTTGCCTTCGACAATGTTGCGCACCTTTTCCGGGTTCTCTCCAAACGTCATGCGGAAGTCGCCCAGGTACGAGATTCCAGCGATTTTCTGCATGAACGGATCCTGGTTAGCGCCGAGTAGCCAGGGTAACATCATTGAAGTACTGTACCATGAAGAGATCCATGTGCGAGAATTTCTCGGGAAGAGAAAGCAACGAGTAGTGGAAGGCATGGGAGAGATTGAGCGAGCTCGCATCGTCGAGAATTTCGTTGCTCGACAAAATGCTGACCTGTGGGGATAAGGTAATGGCTAATGTGAGTGGTCACTTGTCCACACGTGCTGTGAGTCTTCTGGTAGAACTGAGCAATGCAAACGCACAGGCTTGTGCATTCTTCCACTGAGATAAAGAGTCGTCCATTGTGCCAGGTCCAAGCACAGTGAGTCGGAACTCACGACACCGTACTTGACGAGCCGCGTGCCCATTCCCGGAATATTCAGAGGCACCTGGGTCACAAACGACCAGCAGATAAGATATGTATCCTCGCATGGCAGATGCCGTCAGCGCACATGTATGGGGCTCACTTACCAGCGTGTTGTAGTACACCCCAGCGCCATAGTTCTCCTGCCAATTCACACACCAACGTATCAACAAAATCGCTATAGACCACTACGAAGCAAGCCGATCCATGTAGCGAGCTACCTGAATGTTTGCAATACCAGCACCTCCGAGTATCTTGAGGAACGAGTAGTGGCTCGGATTGCGCTCGAGGTTCTCGGCATGCCATTGGGCCGGATTCGACACCGCGAACACGAGATCAATCATGGACGTGCTGGCGTCGTGGTTCTTCTGCTCAAACACCCCCGAGCCGTAGGCCATCGCGAAATCGACGCGTGGGAACGCCTCCTCCACGGCGCGGCGCAATGCGTCCTCGCCGCGGCTCGTCGTCGCCACCTCCGTCGACGCCATGGCTCGTCGGGCTTCCAATGCGAGGTGCGTGTGGACCTCCTGTTCACTGTCACAACACCATCACTCCTGAACCTCCTCGTAAGTTCGCGTTAAGATTACATACCGTACTTAACGAGCACTTCAACATCATCCGCGCGTGACTCGCATCTGCTCGCACTCGTCTCGGAAGGCACGCTGCTGCCGCCAATCCGCAGTGAGCGCCTCGCGTGCGAGCCGTCGCAGCTCATCACGCTGCTGATGCTCGCGCTCGCCCTGCTCTCGCACTTTGACCATGAAGTACGCGCTCTCGGCGCGGTCCACAGCAAGCCGCTGCTTCGCGAGCGTGTCTTTGAGCGTCACTTGATCGTGGAGACGCCCACGCAGCTTATTCTTTGCTGCTTGGCGCTGCTCACGCGTGACAACAGGATCGCGAGGAAGTACTCGGACTGCATCGAAGTTGGTGCTGGCGGCGTCCAGTGCGTCCAGCCTCCGCTTTTCGGAGTGCTTGAGCTCGATTTGCATGCTCAGGAATGCATCGAGGTCACGCTGGCTGACCGTCTTTTCGGCGCGCTCCTGCACACAGCGCAGTCGTGTTGCATTTGTGCGTCGGTCGATTTCGTCGTCTTGTCGTGCTTGTTGAGCTTGTTTGTGCAGTAGCTCCTCACGCTTGAACTCGAATGTGCGTTGAAGAGCTGTCGCGTGCTTGGTGTAGAGCACCGTCGACGGACTTCGCAACGGATCGGGCAGCATGAATCGTGGTAGGATCTGTCCATTGCTCTCAGCATCAGCATCAATGGGTTGTGTGGGTGTAGAGGAAGGCAACACACTCGTGGAGTTGGTATGTCGATGGGCTTCTCCCAATTTTCCAGTCGTGTCTTCGTCTGGCTCTGTCGGATGACGTTTATGACGGCGATCCCTTCTGTGATGATGCCGATCACCGTTATCGTTGCTGTGAGTGTTCTTTATTCGTGAGTATTCTTCTTTGTCGATTAGGATTTTGGGAGTGTCAGCTGCCGCCAATGCTTGTAATGACACCGAGCGCGGAACCGTGAGAACTGATTTTGGCTCCTGGGAGCTGCCAGTCGGGTAGAAAAGCGACTGTTCTTTGGTTCCGCTGGAATGGAACGGTGTCGCATCTGGCCGTGCTGAAGTAGTAATCGATTTCGTAAAGGTAGTGTCGTATTGGAATGTAGCCGACTTGCCGTCGAGCAAAAACACGCCGACGTTTCCGAGTCGCAACATTCCACTTGCCGCTCCCTTTTGCAGCTTGCGGCCCAGGAATGCTAAAAGCGCATCCAGGGCTTTGACGACTTGATCTTTCGGAATACCGCCCGCCTCAGCTCCGACAACAGACATATTCATCTCCGCGGCAGGGGAGAGCAACGCCGGTGGTGGTCGGCGCCAAATTACACCATACGCACTGACAAATCGGTCGGACAGCTGAAAGACAGGTGTGAGAGGCTGCAGGTCACGGACAAACGCAAACTTGCCCAGTGGTTGCACACTGACGCCTTTGCGGAGTCGAAGTTGGCGTTCAATACTGATACTGATTGCTCGCCAAACGCCTTCAAGACAGGTGCCGAGAAGTTTTTCGTAATCATGCGCGGACGCCTTTAGTTGCTGCACGCACTCCCCCAGCAAGCCTCTTGACGAGGCCATCGCCATCGGTGTGAGCGGAGTGGTCAATCAAAGCCGATCTGGGACCCCATGAGCTGGAATCACCAGCCCTCCCGCACATCGTGTGATGTATATTTAGCACGGCGCCACGGTCATTTGCCACTGAGTTTTTTGCGTCGACAACAACAATATCCATTAGCGTTTGGTAACCTGAAGTCGCTCAAAACAATGAGCTGATGATTTGGTTAATATTTCCAGCCCCAAACGATCAATCATACTGCAATCAAACAAACGCTAATGGATATTGTTGTTGTCGACTCAGGTTACCAAAGTTAGCGATAGAGCCTCTCGATCGAAAGTAAACGCATGGACACGCCCAAGGAGCGTGCTCGCAATTATCACGTCGCCACCAGCATGGGAGATGCTGGTGAACATCCTCGCAGACGGTTCATGGGCTTCGCACAGCGGTTGCTTTGTTGGTGCGTTCCAAATCTTCACGGTCCCATCCTTGGAAGCTGTGACGAGAGTTGGGACCTGGTTTGGCGTATCATCAGCCAATCGGGAGACTTGTTCCGTAGGGGTCACCCGCGGTAAGAAGCAACATGCGGTGGCATCTTGCTGGTGACCTTCTAGCTGGTGGAGTTGTCGGCCCATCCGTCGATCCCATACACGCACCTCACACCCCACACCATTGAAGCCTTTGCTGGAGGTGAGCAAGTAGTGTCCATCATCGGATACGTCTAGGCAAAGCGGGAAGTAGATATATCCTCGTAGCGTCTCGGATGGTGAGCGTAGCCCGTTACGCTCATCCCATAGCTTGACACTCAAATCTTCACTGCCCTGGGCAATAACTCGTTCTCCAGGTAACCACTTGCTGCAAGTGACTACGTTCTGCGCAGTCGTATTCTTCGACTTCATTTTTCCGGTTGTCAGGTCCCACAAGATCGTTTGTGTGTCTCGACCACCAGAGCACAGACATGACTCATCGCTGTCCACGGCGATAGTCGAAACGTTCAATGTGTGCCCAGAGAGCACCACGACCTGTGAAAACCCATTTGTCGAGCCTCCTGAGCAATGTGAGGGCGTGACTGCAACTGTTGTGTCGCGGGAGCAGGAGTAGAGAGCGTTCGTCTTCTGGCCGACCAGTATGCGGTTCACTGCGCGTGCGTGAGGCGTGAACTTGGACACAAGAGCCTGAGTCTTCCAGTTCAGAATCTTGATGGATCCATCTTCCCAACCCGTCGCACACAGCTCGGCTGTGGCACTGGTAGATCCTGGCTCGTGGTATGCGACGACCGAGTTGAGGGTAAGATCGGAGGTCGTTTCCTCTCCGCAAAAAGAAGCTCCACCTCGGTCCAATGGAACACCATTGCGCCCTGCAGACTCGTCCGCATCCGCGTGCCAACGCGATAGATCCCTCCCAGTATCGTTTTGAGACGGGACATCTTTCGATCCGCATGCGCCCATCGGAGGTCTTGTTTCTTGTGCGCGGCCTGTGAAAATTATCTCTGAGAAGCCAAGAGGCGCGTCTCTTACGGTCTCTTCAACTCACGGCACCATACAAGAATACTCGTGGGTGAGTCGGCGACGAAAAATCGCACTCATCGAGGACGTTTGCTCAGGCAAGCGCGGCGGACGGAGTCGGCTGCGTGGAAGCGCAGTCCACGCGGGGATTTGCAGAGTGGCGTGGAGGAGGATGACATGTAGCCATGTTGTCCTCCCTAATATCTTAAACCAGTAGATGTTGTCACTCTACCGTATCAGACAGAACAACCCTGACAGCTCCAATGTCAAATCGCCAGACACCCGCAATTGGAGTGGCGCGCACGCCGAGTTACCATGTCGGGCACGCCGCAGATCACGCGCACGTCCATCCAGGTGCGTTGCGATGTGCGCCCGTCTCTTAGCTCTTTCCGTCAGCTCACGGAAGCTCTACACGTTATGGCCATTACGTTTGCAATGCGTAGCTCTACCGCGATTGCATGCGTCTTGCAAAGCACATTGGTGGCACGGTACGCGGCATTTTCTCTCTTGGTATGATACGCCAACCTGTGCGACTGGATGCTCACATTGCAATGCATGCCACTGCCAACAGAGCAAGAAGGGTCAGGCTATCAAGGAGCTGATCCGTCGCGAGTTTGAGAAGGGGCGTTCGGAGACCGACCCGGAGAAGATCGAGGTGCTCAAGGCCAAGTGCGTTTCACTGCGCGCATTTCACCAGTGCTGCTACAACGCACTAATGGTTTTGTGTGATGCTGTGTCGATCTAGTGCCGTCCGTGGCTTGAGCAACTACCTGGTGATGGCCAACTCGAGGTGCGTCCTATTGGTCTCGTGGTCCTCGTCCCCTCAGCCTCTGATTTTATCGGTTTTTGCTGTACGTCTTCCTGGTCATCGCTGCCTTCATCGAGCAGCAAGGACAAGAACCTCCGCGACGCGATGAAGACCTCGAGCGCTGCCAGCAAGGCCGCCGCGGACGGCCCGATCCAGGCCGAGTACCGGGAATTGTAAAACGGGCCACGAAATAAACCTAAAACATCCACGTTCTAGCGGTCATTTATCACTGGGTTTATTGATTATATTCAGGTTTATTTATCCCATCTTTGGATAAAAATCCAATGCCAATCTCCTTCACGCCAGACGAGCAGCTCCGCGTTGGCGACGAGAACGGCGAGTGCGATGAACCGGCGAGCGTTGGCGCGTCAGGCCGCGGGTGCCAAGGCCGCTGCGCCGACCAAGGACGAGGGGGACGCCTCGGGTGTGGAGAACGTGTCGCGTAAGCTCGAGGCGCAGCTCGCAAAGGGCGATTTTTACGGCGCGCTGCAGATGTACAAGACGCTGTTCATGCGCCACCTCAAGGGCGAGCCGGACGCGGCCGCGCAGGAGAAGGCGATCGATCTCGCACTCGACGCTGCGCTGAATTTGGTCAAGCACGACCAGAACACGGCCGCCACGGAGATGGCCAACCTGCTCGTGGGTGTGTACACGGACCACCACTGGAAGGTTGACGACAAGACCAAAGGTACGCTGCTTCTTAGAAGTCGTGTCGAATGTTGGTATCAACTCTCACCGGAAACACTCTGCAGCTCGTATCCGTAAGATCAACGATGCGTTTACAACCAAGACGCAGTTCAGCGCTGATCTCGCGGTGTTCCTCAAGAATGCCGTCAAGTACGTGGGGTCTATTTGCTTCATTCCGACCCATGCGCGTACTCACATGCACTTTCGCTCCCAGGTGGACGCAGGCGGAAGGAAGCCGTAAGCGCGGTGATCCTGAGCTTCAGCTGCTGCTCTCTCGTGCCTATCGTGAAAGCGGCGATTTCCAGCACGCCGCCAAGCATTTTTTGCACGCGGAAACGCCTTCTGAGTTAGCCGCACTCGTGTTCGAGTGGTCGAAGAAAGGATACGCGAGCGAGGCTGATCTCTACCTCGCTCGCACAGTGCTTCAGTGCGTGGGCTTCTTTGAAGTGCAGAACCCTACTGGCAGTGCTCTCGTATTCACAGTTTGGTGGCGTTCATGTAGGCTGTTGAGTCTGGAGAACTTGCGCGATGCCAACATTGTCTACGAGGAATATCTTGCGAAGAGCAAGGCTGCCGGTCGCAACCTTGATCTTCCGCTGTACAACTTCCTGCGGTTTCTGCTGCTGACGCTTGAGGTATTCGTGAAGTATGAGGAGGAGAGCATGATCATCCACACTGATCTCACTGTCTTGCATATGATGTAACTGTAGCGAGATGCTTTGCCGCTTTTCCAGATGCTTCAGGAGCGATACGCGTCTGCATTGAACCGGGACGCCTCGTTGAAGAGTGTACGTGACCACGTGATACTCACTCACTGTTGTGGATATCAAACTCATTCAAAGTTTGCATCTTGCAGTACCTCAGTGCAATTGGCCAGAAGTTCTATGGACTGCAGCCTCCTCGATCGGGCTTGAGCTCGCTGCTCGAGATGTTCTCAGGTGGTATGTAAGTCTCAACTAGCCAAGTATCGACGACAATAGGCTTGTGTCAAACCCCGGGTGAATTATAATGTTCACTAAGTTTCAATCGACTCTTAAAGCTCGCTTTCACTCCTCATAACCTCCATTGGGGTTTCCCTTCGCATTTCTCGCCTGACGCTCAATCTCTTCGATCTTGAGCAGTGTTGCTGACTTGATCGGCAGGATTTTGGGCTTGCACAACACTTCCGTGAGGTTTCCACGTTCGGAGTACACCAAACCGGCCTTCGGCAGCACTTCTTGGAGTTGCACTCGCTATTGAAGTAGACAGTTCCAGTAAAGTGTTGCTGCTCACAACCAACTCACACAGCATGCGCTCATTACCTGCATAGTTGGCGCTGGATCTTGCTTCCTTGTGCTTACGGGGTAAATGGGCGCTAAGAGAGATGGGGGGCGACGCTTCCCAACATGGGACGTTGCAGTGGAACCTCTAGATCATGTATGTCCTGTAAATATGCCCTTTGGAAGTCTCGCTCAGGTATCTAAAACTTGGGCTTCTTGAAGGGCTTCATTGCAGGCTTGCTCTTGTTGTTCGCCGCTGGTGCTCCCTTGCGCTTCAAGTTCTCCACCATCGCCTTGAGGTCATTCTTCGAGTCCTTCTTGTCGCTCGCTGACGCCTGCTCCTCGGACTTGCTACCATCGTCGTGCTTGGCTGTCTTCTTCCCTTGAGGTTGGGTCTGGCGCTTTCGTCGTTCTTGGAAAATGGCCTGCGTTGCCTCCGTCTTCTTAAACTTCGGGTCCGTCGGATCAAGCTGGAACTGGGAGCCCTTTTCGTACAGCTTCCCAAAACGTGGATCGGCAGCATCAAACTCGAACCCTTCTTGAAGTCCCGACTTCTTGTCAATCTTCTTGAGCTCCTTGTTCTTGCGCTTGCCCTTGAGTTTCTTCGCCTTCTCATTGTGGGCGATCTTCTTCATGTCGAAGTTGCGATCGCCGCCATCGCTGTCGTTAGCATTGTCATCATCGTCGTCAATCGCAGCACGCAACGCCTTGAGCTGCTCAGGTGCAGCCTTTCCACGTTTCTTGAGAACTTCCTTCTGCTCGCGAGCCTGTTCCTTCTGCTGCGCACGCTTGTCGTGGCGCTTCTTGTTCTTTTCCTGCTTCTTCTCACGCACATACCGTTCAAACGGTGTTTCATTGGCCTCAAGCTCCTTCTGCTTTTTCGCTCGAAGGATGTCACCCGCTCCCGGAGTGAACGACATCTCCATGTTTCCGGTTTCTTCGGCATCATCGCCATCGTCGCTGTCGCTATCCATACCCTCCGGCTTCTCGTCAGCGCTATCCTCGTCACTCGACCCGCCGCCGGTAACCTTCTCACCGTCGCTACCAGACCCATCGCTGTCTTCGGCGTCGCTGCCCAGTAGCATCTTACGGTAACGGTTCTTGATCTTCTTGAGTTTAGCTGCTTTCTTCCTATCAGCCCGGCTCTTATCACCACTTTCAGATGTCTTTTCCTGTTCGGTCCCATCGTCGTCATCCTCGTCATCATCCTCCTCGCCTTCGCTGGACGAGTTTTCTGAGGCAAGGTAAGCGGCGAAATCATCATCGTGGGCGTCCTTCCACTCTGCCTGACGAGTCAACAGCTCCATGCGGCGGTCATCATCTTCCTCCCATGTGAGCTTGACCTCAGTTTGCTGGAGTGCTTGAGTGGCGAAAATCGACGGCTTGTAAGTCTCGGGAACACTCTTGCAAGACTCCTTTGGTGTGTTCTTGAACTCCATGTCATCCGGGATAAAGCGGAGATCAAGCAAGTTCGCCGACGTCTCGTATTCCAGTTGATCACAGCTCTCATAGATTGTGGCGGCGGTTTTGACCGAGTCGCACGTCACAACAGCGTAGTAGTATTTGAGTTTTTGCAGCTCGTACTTGCGCAGCTTCTCCACGTCGAATCCATCGCTCTCGTTGGCGGTCACCGTCTTCTTCACACCCAGAGGATCCTCAGAGTCGTAGCCGTCGTCTTTGTCTTCGTCGTTGTCGCTTCCCTCATCGTCCTCCTCAGCAGTGTCTGACGTCGATTCGCTCGGTTTCTGTTCGGACTCCTCCTCGTCACTGGACTCATCGCTATCTAGCTTCACTTCATTCGTCTCGTCTCCTAGTTTCTTCGCTTTGTCTTCCCAAAGCACACGTGGTCCATGTTGTTCTTCTTCTTTCTACAATGAATCGACCATATTTTGTTTCCACACGTTCAGAACTGAGCGACCACAACAAGCAGTAGTAATACCGACACATACCATCTTTTCGAGGCCAAAGTCGGACGGATAAATCGTCACATCCTTCACAGCTCCGGTTGCCGGCGCAAACGACTGGAAAAGCGCAAACAAATCGACGGCACGAATACGCGTCCAGTCGCAGTTCATCACGGCGAACCGCGTGGTCTCATCGCCAAGGGGGATATCTTCCTTTTCTTCCTCCTCCTCGTCTTCCATTTCAACATCCTCGTCCGATTCCGAGTCGTCCGACGTGTCTGAGCCTGACTCGAGCTCACCACGAGCCATGCGGTTCAGGTAGTCCAGACGCGTCATTTTCTCGTCGCCTTCCTCCTCCGATTCGCTCTCACTATCACCATCATCACTGTCGGCGTCCTCATCTGAAGACGCCTCGTCCTGCTTGGCCTTCGCCTTTGCCTTTGCCTTCGATGGCTTCTCCTCCTCATCATCTTCCTCCTCGTCACTGGACGCCTCCACATCGTCATCCTCATTCAGTTGGTAGAACTTTTTCAACTCGTTCTCCTTCTTGTCAATGCGTCGACCATACTTGTCGTACTTGCCTGGTGGCGGACACAAATCGCTTGTTAGCGCTCATACGCTAGATCACCAGAAGTCCACACACATCGAAACATACCTTGAACGGACTGAAATCGGTCGTCCTTGAGCACGGCGGCGAACCGCTTGTCAATCTGGAGCTTGTTTTTCTTGTTCGAGAGGCGCGCGAAGCGTGGGTCGTTGTGCACCTTCTGGAATCGCGCGTCGCCCACGACCGGCGCACCTTTGCCGCCGGCATTGCTATTGCCTTTCTTATTCGCAGTCGTCGGCGCCATCTCGCGTCTTCAAAGCTCGGCAAACACACCCGAGGGAAGTCCTTGGTGATGGTTCCAATTGTGTCGCTTGAAGCCAACCAAATTGACAGGCACGGTTACGAAGGTTACTCAAGCGAAACGTAACCCAAATGAGTCAGTTCCAAAAGACGGTATGTTCCACCAACTCCCAAAATTGGACAAAACGTATTTGTCAATTACCAGCTACCAAAACCATCCCGCTTGGCTCTTCCGCATTTCCTGCACAGCCTTCGCTTCGGCTGGCGTGAAATTGAGCACCGTTGCGATCGCCTTCTCCATGTGCTCCTTCGCTTCGTCCTGCTCGGTTGTCATGTACTTGTACACGATATTTTTCAGGTACTCGTTTGTGGTCGTGACGTTGGGCACTTCCAACCCGCCGAGGCTGTTATTGCTGCTCATGCGGCGGAGTGGCCGTGCACCTGTCGTCGCGCCGCTTCCACTTCGCGGGGGACCGAGGTCCTTGTAGCTAGACATACGACTGCTGCTCGCCCCACTAGAGGACCCGTTGTCCTGAAACTGTGCCTGCATCTCGCTGAGCTCACGCTCCTTCTGATCGACAGCGTTGATCGCGCGTTTGCGATACTGCGCGAACTCCTGTCGCAGCGTGTTGAGATCGGAGCCATTGCTGCTTGATAGAGCCAAACGCATGTCTTCCATTTTCTTCTCGGCTTCTTCTTTTTCTCTCACGACTTGTTCGTATCGTTCCCGCCACTCAGTCGCAAGGACGGTCTCGCCCATCGTTCCGCTGAGTTTTTCGTAATCCTTCATCAGCTTCTCGAACTTTCGGCGCCATTCCTCTTCCTGTGAATCGAAGTAGCCAATGCCTGAGTGAGCAGTCGAGTGTGAGCCTTTCACAACAACCTCAACACCGTACCCGTTCTTCCGTCTCCGCGTGCTGTTTCGTCAATCGCCGAATCTGAGCTCGTGCGGACTGTAGCTCGCCAGATAGATCGGTTTCAGATATTTGCTCTGCCTGTCTTGCCACAACGTTCGCACTCATCTGAATCCATAACAGTGACGTGAGTCAGACCAATCAAGACTTGGCATGCGCGAGATTGCGTTCTGACCTTTCGGATCTCTGCGTCTTTCTGCTTGCGTGTGATTTCTTCAACATCAAAGCAGTCAGGGTAAGAGCTAGCATAATTCATGAGTTGCTCGCTCGGGAGCGTACCTGCACGAACTCGATAGCGACGGAACTCTTCCTGAACACGATCGACTTCGTCTTTGATATCTTTTTTCTACACGATAGCTTTATGAGTGACCAGTTCACTCACGACCAGAAGCGAAGATAAAGGTAACTTACCATTTGCTCAACTTGGAAGGGGGTCATGGATAAACTCGGGAGAGCAAGTGGCTCGCCATTCGCTCGGCTGGCGTACGCCTTGATTTCCGCCTCCGAGTAGAATCGATGCCATGCGTAGTCTTTTTTCTCGTCAACGTCATGGTCGCTAGCGTATTCAACCAAGCACCACAATGTGCTGCCTTGAGCGACCTTGAAAAGAATGCGTCGTGGGTCCCGAGTAGACTCGTCTGGCTCCCATGTGTGTGCTGTGTGGACCTTCTTCGCCATCTAGAGCAACAGCACCGTGAACCAATCTGTCAGACTCACCATACATAATCGCATGCATAGAAGGCTTGGCTATCGAACCTCTTCCTTCAGATGTTCGATCTCGGCATCCTTGTCCAGGAGCTCCTGCTTGCTGTTATCAATGCTGCGCTTGGCCATAGCTAGCAACCGCTTCAGTTTCGCCTCCTGTATCACAAGTAAAGTACCTACAGTCAGCCCATGCAATTCTCTCCAACCCTGCATCTCCACCGCACGCACTGTCTCTTCGTGCTCTTGGATCTTGGCACTTTTCTTCGCGAGCAGCACCTCCATGCGTGAGCTCCTCTCTTTGTAGGCTCGCAGCTGCATGAGGATATCATTCACAGACGTGCCGTGATGTTGCGACACTGGTGGTGATGGTGTAGGCGACGGCGCTGGCGGTAGCGGCTCCTCCTCCTGGTCACCACCGTTCGCCGCGGCGTGCGTTTCTTCCACGGCATCTACAGAGTCATGTAATCGTCAGCTCCCTTGCCGTATCCCACGGCTCCGTACACGCAAAGCGCATGCGCTATACCGTGCTGCATCTCGACGCCTCCGTCCGAGGTTACGCGATCCTGTTCCCCTTCCATGATCGCCCCCAATCCTTGTCGACGTCGTCGGTTCGATTTTGTGAGTCACGTGGAATCGCATGAGGCGTAGTGGTATTTTTAGTGCCCCATGAGTCACTAAAACCATCACAGCATCAAGACCCACCATCATTCTCCACAATCGCCATGGACGTCCAGGCGATCTCCGAGATGTACGGCGGGCTGCCCGAGCGCGTCGTGGCGCGCGCACGCGAGGTGCTGCGCCTCGCACGCGCCAAGAGCTCCATCCGAGAAGACCAGCGGACGCCCGTGGCCTGTCTCGTGGTCGCCTGTCGCGCGCTCGACGAGTCGATCGACGTCAAGAAGATCGCCGGACTGCTCAACATCAGCGTACGCGCGCTCGACCAGACTGCGCGCAAGATCTCGAACCTCGTGAACGTCAAGAGTCCGCAGAAGATGACACCAACGTCACTTTGTGTGCGGCATGGGTGCGCGACCATCACCGAGTTTGTTAACCGCGTTTACGATGAGTATCAGGTAAGGAGAGACACCCAAATGGGTTGTTGTCGTTTCGATTCTACCAATACTGTTGCAACCAGGTCGTCGCGCAGCAACTCGCACGTGGAACAGCTCGTGGCGGTGGAGGCATGCGAACGTTTGATCCCACCGATCCGGTCTTTGCGGCCGCGTGTCTCTTCGCGTGCGCCAAGCGGGCCAAGCTTCGCATCGATCGACCTAAACTCCTCGCGGACACGAACGCGAACCCGCGGGCATTCGAGGGGATAGTCTCCTCGATCGAGAAGCAGTGTCAACGATCCCTGGCTGGGTCAACAGGGATGACATCGTCGCGCGTCGCGCGTTCAGCCTCTGACGCCTCTCAGTCGATGGCATCTGTCCTCCGGCAGGATCCCACCGCACCAACGACCAAGGCAGCACAGCGAGCGGCGATAGTTTTAGAGAAGGCTGTTGCAGAAAAAGAGCGAAGAACAAAAGAGCTCCAAACAGCGGAACAACGGAAAGCAGCACAACAGAAACAAGTGTCCTCGACCGTCACGCCCAAGCAGTATCAAGCGTGGCGCACGAAAATTCTTAACCAGATGGCTGCGAAATTGAACGATAGCGTAGAGCCTTGAGGTACTCTGCAGGTGACATCGTCGAGATGACATCGTCTTCTCGCTCGCTGAAGAGGTTTTCGAACTCGGTCTCAGCCACTGCACTCTGTGTACAAATAAAATATCAACATCTCCGCAACATTAGCAAACACGGAAAGCACACAAACTTACGTCCTTGTCGTACACCTTCAGCTCACGCCAGTGTTCGGCGTTGATCTGCTGCTTTTTGTAGGCGTACGAATTCTGGATAGCCGAGATTGCGCGCTCGGACTGTTTCTTCTTGAACTGAAACTGTACTTCCTTGACGGCATTTTCTTCCTGCTTCTGCTCTTGGTCGCCCCCCATTTCGACATCTATCCCATGAAGCCACAATTTCCACGTCAGTCCAACCTTGACCAAATGTCTGGCAGTAATGATTTACCTTCTTCTTCCTCCTCAACGGCGTCGTCGATGTGGGCGAGGCTCGGACGCATTTGCAGTACACCGGAGACGGGGCTCAGATGCAGCTGACCGTCACGAAACACTGCAACGGCATAGTTGGTCAACGCTGGTACGCTCGACGACTGGAGGCGAAGGTGTTTCTGTTTTAAATAGTCTTCGGCATCGGTGTCAAAGTGCTCGCTGCGCTGGTCGACGTCGTAATCAAGCTGGAGAATCTGATGGTCGGGCTTCATCCGCGCGGCGCGCGGGGCCTGTGGCATTGGTCGGTACGCCGGGCGCAGTGGGAACTGCACCACAAACGCATTGTTACGCAGGTGCTCGGCGAGATGCACCGGGATCTCGCACACCACCGGGTCCTCGTCCTCAATCGCGCTCATTGTCTCTTCTTGTGGCTTGGGTGAATGGCAGCAATGGGATGAGGCCCAACGATTGGTCAAACTTATGCGAACTTACAGCGCCCTTGCCAATGCGTACTTAACTGGGAGATTGAGGTTGAAGAGGGAATCGTTCCCCCTCGTCCAAAAATGGGTAAATTGCAGATCGGTACCCAAAGTTAACCATTATTTGCTAATCAGTACCCAACCGAGACCTCTATTACTAATCGGTACCTGATCGATCCTTTTTGGGGTTGGGTGTTACAATTCAGTACTCTAACCGACTAAGTACGATCCAATTCGTACTTAAAGTGGTTGAAGGGGTACTTTGGTTGCGAAACTGCCCCAACCGCTTCTAGACGGATGCATACCTTCGCCGGGGCACAAGAAATGAAAGCTGTAATTAGACGAATGAAGTGCCTTCCTTCCCCTCATTGTCAGCCACTTGCATTTGTCAAAGCAGGACACAGCCAGCACCGAGCAATGGAGGAAGACAGCGAAGACGAATTCGCCGTGGGCGACACGTACGACACCATGGCCGATCTGCGGCGAGCCGTCGACAGCTATTTTGCTACGATTGGGTGTGGTAATACCAAACCGAAGAACACCCAGACCCAGTTGAAGGTGGTGTGTGCTGAGCACGTCGATTGTCCATTCGTATTGCACGCGTACAAGCGCAAGAAACTGGACGGTGGGCCTGACACGCCCGTCACGATAACGTCCGTCGTAAACGAACACTCACTTGAGTTTGTTGAGAAGCACAGACACCGCAAGCGAAACACGTCGACAGTCTCACAGACCGTTTTGCGCCCAATTGTCGTGGGGCAGCTGAGAAAAACTCGAGAAGGTGTATGTAGCTGAGCCTTCCATCGCGCCTGACAACGAAAAACTAATCAAACTTGAGGGATATCACAACTTCTTTGAAGAGAACGTCCGACAAGCTGCTTCGACGACACACAGAGCCCCTCACTTACTCCGCGCGCCTTACAAGCGACCGGCGCCGATGCGCGATCCCCGC
>JAADVY010000107.1:0-30185 GCA_023336035.1 Pythium plurisporium
CCCCCCCCCCCCCCCCCCCAACTATTCTTGAAGATTCTCCCGGCTGCTCAGATCTGTCTGAGCACACGATCCAAAATTGGCAGGCGGCACCACAGTCGTTGCTGGTTCTGGTTCGCTGTTGTTCCCCGTGGGACTATCGCCAACCAGCCAGTGAAGATCCGGGAGCAGAGAAGCACTTGTGGATTCGCGCTGACGCCCATGTCGTCCGAGGCGATCGCGTCGCAGCGCCTGCAGCGCGTCTATGAGAACACCAAGCGTTCGCTCAACATTGAGACGCAAGTGTGTGTGGCCGGCCAGCACCAGACCACCATGTACCACATGGACATTTCGTTTCGCTCGACGCGCAACAAGTGGAGCATCGCCAAGCGCTACTCGGAGTTCTTCACGGTGCGCCACACGCTGCGCAAGTTTGTCAAGCAGTACAAGCACCAGTTTTCCGGGGAGCTGCCGCTGCCACTGCTCGCGCTCGAGCGCGCGCTGGCCGCGCCGTTCCCGCGTCGCCACTTGCGGTACGACACACCGGCGATTATTGACGAGCGCAAGCCGGCGCTCGAGGCGTTTGTGCAAATGCTGGTCAAAGTGATCTCGTCGATCCCCATGTCGGACGCCACGCCGCTCCACGCGGCGAGTCCGACCACGTCGCCAGTGCTGTCGCCCCTCGAGTCGTCGGCACTCACGATGCCCGCGCCCGTGCTGTCGCTCTCGCCGCAGACCGAGAGCATGGCCGTGCTGTACCAGATCCTGCGCGACTTTTTGGAGTACCCGGACAAGCAGATTGAAAGCGAGACCAAACTCAAACTCGCGGTGCTCTCGCTGGAAGATGTGATCGTGAGCTCGCAGAGCAATGTGCTTGAGACGGACGACGGCGCCGTGCTGAGCGACTGCTGCAGCATCTGCCTCGGCGAGTGGAACGACGAGGACTGCGCCGGCATGAACGTGGTCAAGCTCCCGTGCCTCCACGCGTTCCACGAGGAGTGCCTCATGGAGTGGCTCCACGGCAACACGCACTGCCCCATGTGCCGCGACGAGCCAACGCCTCGGGACAGCAACACCTAGTTTTGGCAATAGAGACACGACCGCTATTTAACCAACCTAGTTTTGACATGCCACAAATCGTTTGACCCTTTTTCGATAGTTTTGCTAAGTTCGCCTGCATCCAGCGTCTTAAATACGCATCCACTCCCCCACTGGTGTGCAAAAGGAGGGAAACCCGACCACACAGCCTCGCGAGCAGCTACGTTCGTGGCGATCTCTCGTGCTCTCGTGCGCACGACCCACTGCGTTCTCCGCCCGTTTTTCGTGCTTGGCGTGGATTACATCGATCGCGCTCGTTTGTGCCGCAATGCTGCTTCCCGTAGGTCCCGCTGCCCGTTTTTCCGCATGCTCAAAATGGCCTACTAACGGTAATTTGTCGGGTGGCCCATAGGTGATCGAGCGCTTCGCGGAGCTCGGCTGGCGCGCGTTTGTCGAACCCGGTGAGACGTATGAGCTGTTCAGCGTGTCGGGGATCTTTAAGCGCGTCCATGTGGACACAAGCGGCGCCGATGCCGTGGACGTGGACACTGCTCAGCTGCAGCTCGCGCAGCGCGACGCGCTCTTCGACGTGTGCCTCAGCAGTGGCCTCGCGCATTTGATCGTCGCGTATGTGCGTGCTAGTGAACCGGCGTCAACCGTCCCGATGGCGCATGACAGCGCCACGGCGTTCGTGGGCAAGCTCTACGTGCTGAAGGAGCCGATCGCCGTGCAGCAATGGCTACGTCGGCGTGTCGAGTCGCTGGAGAAGACGACCCACGGTGATGTCGCGGCACTCGTCCACGCCCGCGATGGAAGTGCAAACAGCTCGGCAGTGTCGACACCCACAGACCACCACCACCACAATCGTATGCACAACAAGGGCCACAAAGCTAGCAACACGGCTGCGCTGGAGAGCCACGTTCGCGAGCTCAGCGGTCTGCGTGCCGTCGCGATGGCACTGGTGGAGCGACTGAAAGAGACGGCACACCAGCTCGAGGCGAACGCGCTCGCATTGCGGTCGCTCCCACCGAGCATGGCCTCACAGCGACCAGAGGAGCTTCTGAAGCAGACGGAACTCGCGCGCCTCACGCACGAAGGCATCCAGCACTTGCTCGATTTGCTTTTCCGTGCGCAGTCGGCTACGCTCACATGTCAGTGTCTTCAGTGGTTCAAGGAGCACCATGTCAAGTTTGACGCAGACCAGTACCACGAGTTCTATTACCAGGCTCGCAGTGCTCGCGCGTCGCTTCGCCAAACGTTTGAAGGATCCTACGACGTTGTCCTATCTTCTGTGAGCAACAGCGATATCGCGTTTCCGTCGCTTTTGATTGAGCTCGTGATGCAGAACGCCGGTGTCGCCGAGAACCTCAGCCTGCCTCCTGGAAGTGTTGCGGATTTGTTCAAGCTGCTCGAATCGCCGGGAGTGCATGCCGAAATGGTCCAGTTGTACGCGCAGGAGATCAGCCACGAGCCAGTCGAGAGCATTTTCCGTGTTCAGACGGCGATGCTTCTGTACTTTGCTCTCGACCTGGCGTATGTTAGCGTCACGCAGAGCCCGAGTCACAAGCAGCACGCGTGGATGGGAGCGGAACTCGTGGACCATTTCATTGATGTTGCTGATTCGTTTGCAGCTCAGATGGGTGTCCCTGACGACATGAAGGCGACCCTGCTCGCGATCTGGCTCATTGAGAATGCTGTGAACGTGCGTCTAGCTTCGAACGAAGAAGTTGGGCCGATTTATCTAGGTGCCGTGACGCGTTTACTTGAATCCAGTGCGATGCACTTGCAGCGTAAGGCGGGACTCGAGTCGGAACTTATTCTGTATATGGTCGAGACGCTCGTGCACCGTGGTGAAAGCTCGATCGCGTGGAAGATCTGGACGGCGTTCGACATGGATCTCGGCCAACTTCCACCTGTGGCGACTGAGTACGCAGTGATGGTGAACCTTGAGCTCACTGCATGGGAACGTGCACTGTCGCTGTTGCGTGAGCAGCGTCGGTTGGATCTGCTGCAGCTCGTTCTCAAATGGTTGGTGAAGAACAACCGCATGAAGGAACTGGTGCACTACACGACTTTGACGAGAGAAGAAGAGGACCTCTTCGATGAGTTTATGATGGGTGGACGATTTTTGGGTGAGGAGGTGTTGCAGGATATCAGCATCCGTAAGGCCGATTTGCTTGTTATGTATTACGTGCTCCGCAACAAGTTTGACCGAGCGTGGGCTGTGCATCACGAACATCTCGCGCTGATCCGCGAGAGCACGAGCGGTAACACGAACGTCGCTCAGGCTGTGCTGCATCAGCAGAGCTTCCGCATTCGAGCTGCTCTTCTGCAGAACATGAAGCCTGAACCAGCTACGAATACAGAGGGCGCGCAGTACAACTTCAAGCGAAGCATTCGTCTGACCCGACCAGTGGACACAGACGTCATGATGATTGGATCTGGCGGCGTTCCACTCTTGCAGCTTCCGGAGACGAGTGCGAGCGAAGATGAACGTATGTCTGACGATTTCTCGATGGCCTCAGCGCCGGTGTCTGCGCCGCCAATCCTTAGCGCATCATCGACTCCTCAACGCCGTGTTGAGACGGCTGCCGCTGGTGCCTCGGATTCGGTGTCAACAACACCCAGTCAAGCAACTCCGTTCACATATTCCCCGGGTATCTACTCCAGTCGATCGTCGCAGCCACGTAGCAACACGAAGTCTCCAAGCTCGGCGACACCGGCTGGACGGGGCACGAGCAACGTTCCGATCGGATCGATTGACTCCAGCCCGGTTGCTCACAGTGGCCCGTTCCGTCGTCATTCAGATGATTCGTCGTCCAAGCGCGTCGTCCAGACCCTAAACTTTGGTCTTTCGCCGGTTATTCCACACGGAGGAACTTCGGGTAACCCAACTCCTTCCAGTGAAAATGGCAGTGCATCAGCAGGTAAAGTTCTCCACGCCATCGGATTCAAGGAGGAAATGTGGCTGACTAAGAGGTTGTTATTTTGTGTAGATCGACCGCGTGCTTTTGTTTTGCAGCCAGTGCGGTCTGCATTCAATAACGCGTTCTCATCTTTGACGTCTAAACCATCAGCCTCTCCAACCACTAACGAAGGTGCGTGTGTCGACCATGTCGATGTGAAGACCACCATGCAGTCGGTACTAATCTTCTTTACGTCGTTTTCCGCTTTTTTATTGCTCTCTCAATCTGTTTAGATCTCTCTCTTCGCCCACGCCCCGAGGCATCTGTTGACGCAACTCCTGTGGATGTCCAAGTGGGCTCGGTCGGTCGTTCGTCTGATGTCGCTATGGCCGGCACGCAACCCTCTACAATTGCAGCGGCAGCATCCACTGCAACCCAGGATCTCACGCTGTTCTCAACGCCGAAGCGGTTCCAGTTCGTTCGTGAACCACCAAAGACCGACTCGCGCGTTCTCACGAGACCGCAGGACGCCCCCCGCTCACCAGCCACGCAAGAGCTCGAGGCCATGGAGCTCGAGCCGATCGACGAAGAGTTCAGCACGCCTGCGGGGCGGTCCGCGCGCACGGGACTCGCACGGAAAGAGCCGCAGAGCGTGCCCACGCGTCGGAACCCGCGTCGCAATGCGAGAACGGGATACTGATTTCTTAGCTACAACGATACAGTGGCACGATTCTAACCATAAAAGTACCACGAGCTCAATGGTATGGATTCCGAACCACATCTACTTAGGCCTCTTCGTCGTCACGGAGGATGCGTCCCTCGGTGGGCACGAGCATGGGGACCCCGTTGACGATCGGGTACGCAACGCGGATCTCTGGACAGATGATGAGCCCGCGCGCGGCGTCGTAGCGCAGCGGCAGCTTGGAGATCGGACACACGAGATGCTCCATGACGCTCTCGTCCAGCAGCTGAGACGGTGCAGCGCTGCTGTTCTCATTTGTCAACGATGCAAAACCGCGCGTACAGAGACGGGCGATGGGCGTGGGGATGGCGCGACGACACGCGCGAGGCACGGCCCGCAGCATCTTGAGGTTGAGCGGTCTCGTTCGGGGGGCGCTGTGTGGTTCCGATGGAAATTGAAAATGCGTGGTCTCAGGGGTTTCTCAGAAAACTGAGAATATCGGATATTCTGAGGTGTCTAGATATGTAATTAGCTGGATTAGTCTCACCAGTTGAAGATCTCTTTGTTGGGGTGAAGCGTTCCCACGGAGAAGAGCGAGAGAAAACGGAGAGAGAGGGACGAGATGGCAAAGAAGACCAAGCAGGCGCTGCTCTCGCTGGACGACGGCGACGCCAGCGAGCGGCTGCTGGGCGGTGCGTTGTGATTGGGATCCAATGGATCTCGTGGTGGAGATCTCATGCGTGTGCGAATCTGATTCAGATGCGGCATCGCCGGTGGCGACTGAGTCGCCCATGCTCGTGCGTCGACGCCGCAATGCGCGATCGATTTGGTGTGCGATCGTCGCGCTCACGAGCGGCATTCTCGTGTTCATCGGCGTACTCACGATCCTGCGCGCCGTGCAGGATGCGAACAATCTCGTGCCCACGAAGCGACCGGTCTTCCCGAGCCAGTACGAGGCGAGTCTCACGATCAACATGCCCTACATCAACCTCATTGAGCCTGTCTACGTCCATGTTGACGAACCACGTGGGCTTCAGAAGCTGAGCTACTATGGCGACTCGGATATCTACATCTTTAATGCCTCGGGGGCGTCGTACCAGATCATCCCGGTCATCGACGAGCTGCAGTGCTTCGCGTCCGACCCGGAACCGATCCAGCACGTGTTCCCCAACATGTCGCTCTTTGAGCCACAGCATGGTGTGACGCTCGTGCGCGGCCGCTCGTGTCTGAGCTGGCGCTTTGTGACGCCTGGTGAAGGTCCGACTCCCGAGGGGCTCAAGGGCGAGTACACGGTGTTCGTGGACCAGCAAACCGAGGCGATCGTGCGCTTCCACTACGTAGGTCGCAATCCGGTGCTCGGAGGAAGCCACATCGACGAGTACTTCATCGACTATGAGTATATCCGTCCGGGACCGGTCAGCCCCCGCGTGTTCGACACGCTTCCCTCGATGATGAACTGCTCTAACTTGAGTGACTACCATGGCCCCACACGCATGCCGGCGCAGGATGTGAGTGTGCTTGCTGCAAAGTCATATTGACCTCGTTCTTAGTGTCACTGGTGCTTGTAATGTGCAGCTGCATATGCTCATGCCCGACGGTATCAGCAAGAAGACAGAAGTCTTCAATGAATTCAAGGACAAGCATGGCAAGAGCTACGACGACAAGAATGAGGAAACCCACCGTCTCGCAACGTTCCACAACAACCTGCGCTACATCAACGCTGTGAACCGTCAGGTGAGACGAATTGAGTCGCTCACATGAGCTGAGTTGATGGCTGACTTTCGCAAATTCGTCGCTAGGGTCTCTCGTACCACTTGGCACCGAACGCATTCGCGGACCTGACCCACGACGAACGCATGCGTATGCACCGCTCGAATAAACTGAAGCGCGTGGTGGACAATCGAGCGAGTGGCGTCCACACGGCGTCAGTTATCACGTTGCCAGACGAAATCGACTGGCGTAAGAAAGGAGCTGTCACGCCCGTCAAGGACCAAGGCTCGTGCGGCTCGTGCTGGACCTTTGGGTGAGTGACTTTATCGACCATTGCTGAAATCGTGACCTCACTCAACACTGTCGTGGATGATGAACAATAGAACAACTGGGGCCCTTGAAGGCGCCATCTTCGCGCAACGCAACAAGCTCTTCAATCTATCACAGCAGAGCCTGATGGATTGCTCGTACGTAACCGCACTTCTTGTTTTGCTGCTTGTCATCAGTGTGATTAATTCGGATGGATCCTCTAGGTGGAAGCACGGCAACATGGCCTGCGATGGCGGCTTTGACTACCAGGCGTACAACTGGATCATAGAGGCTGGTGGCATCGAGTCGAGTGATACTTACGGCGAGTACCGCAACCAGCCCGACTTCTGCCACTTCAATGTCTCCAACACGGTGGCAAAGATGACGGGCTTTGTCAATGTGACAGGCATGGACGCACTGAACGATGCGCTCGCGACGGTGGGGCCACTCTCAGTCTCGATCGATGCGACGCCGCCGTCGTTCTACTTCTACGCTGGCGGCTACTATGATGACGCCTCGTGCAAGAGCGACCTCGACAGCCTCGACCACTCGGTGCTGGCCGTCGGTGTGACCGTCCACAATGGCGAAAAGTACACAATCGTCAAGAACTCGTGGAGCACGCATTGGGGTGAGGGAGGTTACGTCAAGATCGCGCAGAAGAACAACCGTTGTGGCGTCGCCACGGCTGCCACCTACCCAGTCCTCGAGAAGGAGAACGAGTGAGCTGCAGCCTTCGAAAAGGCCCGTCTGCAATCTGCATAGTTCGAAAATGTGATCGTATTTGCCAATTACACGGCCTTTGCTGGGGAAAATACATGTACGAGTGCACAACGGACGTCTTGGATCATGGACACAACTGCGGGTGCTGTGTGGCAAGCTTCAGTGCAATGAGAAGGATCGGTCGCTGCCATGAGATGCCGCTGGTCGTCGTGCGTTGAATAACTTATACGGAGGAGACGTTGGGCTCTCAGGCGCTCGGCGGCACGACGGGCAGCTGCGGCACAGTCGCCCAGTAGGAGCCGCTCTGGTTCTCCATGAGGCGGTCGCGAGCGGCCTGCGAGGGCACGGCCAGGTCCAGCGGCACGCGGGCATTGGTGCGTGCATCGAGCTGCGGTGCATTCATGAAGGCCTTGAGCAGCGTGTCCTTGAGCTCATCAAGAAACTGCGTGGCGGAGGTCACGGGCGATGGCGACATGGCTGTGGAGACAGAGAAGAAAAGGAAGAATGAAGGGAAGATCAGGGAGGGACGCCATGCGACGGAGCGACAGTCATTTTGCCGCTTGAATGGTGGCGTTCCCACCAAAGATGGATTGCAGTTGCTCGGTCTCAGTTGCACCTTGCAGCCATTTGACAGGTGAGGGTAGGGTTACATCACAGAGGAACGCTCTGCAGCCAATCAGAAGAATTGAATCAAGTGAGCCGATAAAATGGATTGTTATGATTGGCTGATGAGCAGCTACGCGAGCGTCGAATCAGTGAACCGAGCGGTCGATCATCACCGAGGAGTCGTTTTCACGAGGGGGCACTAGTAATGACTCTAAAATAAATACATTTTGAGAGATGCGCGACCTTCGCGTCACCTCCGTGTCATCATTGAAAGTTCAAGGTTCGAGAATCTCGAGATCTTGCGAGTCGACAATCCCAGCGAACGGCGTCGAATCCTCTGGGTCTCTCAAGTGCATCCAGCGCATCGCTCCCTGCATCCTGCGCTTCTCCTCCCCTCCCCTCTTCTCCCCCCAGATCTTCTCGCTTTATCGTAATGGTGTCCACTCGCAGTGGCGGTGCGAAGCCCTCCCCGACAGCGGCCGACCAGCTCAAGCGCACGGCCGATGCGCCCGCCGCCGGCGAGAGCGCCCCCAAGAAGCCCACTCCTGCCAAGCCAGTATTCGAGGTCGGCAAGCAAGTGGTCAAGGATGCGACGCTCGTAAACCAGGACGAGAAGGAGGTCATGTTCTCGGATCTGTACAAGGAACAGGGCGTCGTGATCTTCATGTACCCCAAGGCCAACACGCCTGGCTGCACCAAGCAGGCCTGCGGTGCGTGCATGCTTGTGAAGGTGTGATGTACCAAATTGGGTTTCTTATGTGGGTGTTGGGTGTGTTTTTTTTTGTGGTGCAGGGTTCCGTGACCATGTGCAGGAGATCAAGGACGCGGGCTTTTCGGTCTTTGGCATGAGTGGCGATAGCCCCAAGTCGCTACTCAACTGGAAGATCAAGCAGGAGCTGTCGTACGATCTGCTGAGTGATCCCAAGCACGAGCTCATCAAGTACTTTGGCAGCTCGATCGGCGGCTCCAAGGTTCAGCGCTCGCATGTTGTGATCCTCAAGGGTGGCGTGGTTGGCGATATCCAGGCCAAGGTCTCCCCGGCTGAGAGCGTCGAGCGTGCGGTCGAGTTCGTCACGAGCCACAAGCAGAACGGTAGCGATGCTACGTCCAAGAAGACGGAAGAGAAGGCGAATGGCAGCGACGCGGTTGAAGTCGGCAAGAAGCTGACGTTTGACGTGGAGCTCAAGACCGACGAAGACAAGACCGTCCACCTCCAGGAGCTTGTCAACGATAAGGGCACCGTGTTCTTCATGTTCCCCAAGGCCGATACACCCGGTTGCACGGTCCAGGCGTGCGGATTCAACGACCACATCGAGGAGATCAAGGCTGCTGGCTTCCAGGTCTTTGGTCTCAGCGGCGACACACCGGCCGAGCTGGCTGCGTGGAAGGAGAAGAAGACCTACCAGTATGGCTTCCTCTCGGACCCAAAGCACGAGCTCATCAAGCATTTTGGTAGCTCGGCGAATGGCGGCCAAAGCGTTCAGCGCTCGCACGTGATCGTGCTCAAGGGCGGCGTCGTGGGCGAAATCGAGTCCAAGATCTCGCCGCAGGACAGCTTCACCAAGGCGCTGGCGTTTGTCAAGAGCCACCAGTAGGTACACCACACGCCCGCAGTTTAGCCGCTCCGAGACCGTGCACGCACGTGCCCGATCGAGAGACAGAGAGAGACTGTTGCGTTCGAATTCATGTGTTTCAAAGTTTCTTTCGTTCGCTCTTGCCGTGGATCCAGATATGTAGCCATGTCACTGAAGCGAATCCATTTTTCTGACCCCCTGCATTTCCTCCAATCGCTTCCATCCGATCCCCACCATCGGAACCTCCAGCTCATCATCGGGAAGCCCTCACTGCAATGCGGAATCTCGTGCCGCTGCGGCGCGCGGCGTGGCGGTTGTCGGCCGGAGAAGGTGACGCACAAAACGGATCAAGCGACAGCATCGACGAACACCATTTCTGTGTCAACACCAGTGAGCAGCTCGTGTACTTGCTGCACGCGACACGAGGGCGGATCGACACGCTAGCGATCGACGACGAGTCCGCGCAGCCCGAGCTGCTGGTGGAGCTCAACTCGGCGATCCTCGTGGACGACGATGCGCGCTGGAGGTGGATCGAGTACGTCGCAGAATTGGATGCTGTCGTGTGTGGATCGACGGGTGGGGCGATTGTGGTTGTGGACATGCAGTCTCGCGAGCCCGAAGAGATTGGTGCTCTGGACGGTGGTCTTCTCGGCATGGTGTGGAGCAGCAACCAAGAGTTGCTCGCGCTTGCCACAGGTGTGGGGACGCTCTTGATCATGAATACGCAGTGGGATGTGCTGTATGAGACGCAGTTGCAAGCGCATCTGCCTGCCGGGCTCTCGCTCGACCCGACGGCAGCAGTGAGCCTCGCGTGGCGTGACGACACAACCTACCTCGTTCTCAACGTGGCGGTGACGGAAGGCGCCAAGATGGTGCGCAAAGTGCTCGTGTTTACCCAGCAGCTCGAGCTTCATGCGATCGGTCGTCTTGAAGACGGCCGTGCGATTCCGCATCTTGGCGACTCGCTTGACTGGTGCCCAAATCACTCGCTCATTGCAAGCCACGAGACACGCAAGGAGCAGCTTTTTGTTGTGTTCTTTGAGCGGAACGGTCTTCGTCATGGAGAATTCGGGCTGCCGTCGGAGTATCGCGCATCGTCGACGTCGGTCAAGCAAATCGAGTGGAATATCCAGTCGGACATTCTAGCCGTGCACTTGGAAACCCAGAGCAACCAATCGCGTTTGCTATTGTGGACACGCAACAACTACCACTGGTACCTCAAGCAAGAGATCGCATTCGATTTAGCCAGCGACTGCGCTCGGCTGATAAGCTTCCATTGGGATGAAGAACGCTCCACAATGCTCCATTTGCTGATGGCAGCCCCGTCCGGTCACCCGTCTATCAAATACGAGCAGCTTGAGTTCGCGTGGGACGTCTCGTGCAGCACTCGTCATATAGAGACTGGTCTGTCAAGTGTCGTGTCAGCGGTTGTGGATGGTCGCAAGCTGCTTTTAACGCCGGTACACCAAGCTCTCGTACCACCGCCGATGGCGCTGCACTCTCTATCCTTCGAAGCTCCTGTGAATTCCGTTGTGTTTGATGCATTTCAAGAGGCACTTGCAGTGTCGCTTTCAAGTGGTGACATCATTCTGGTCACGAACTATCTTGCATCACAAGACGCCACGCGAGCTATTCGTAGGTTGCACTCGGATACTGCGGTGAACAGTGTGCTCTTTTTGCGAAGCGATGCCACCAGTGGAGTGGTATCAATTGCCGCAAAGGTCGGTGCGAAGGACGAGCTCCTCGTGTGGCGATTCAAGACAACAAGGGATGAAGATGATGACATTGAAATAGTGATTCCAAGCGACGATGTCTCAGGAGTTCGCCGAGCATCCGAGATTGTGTCTGTTGGAACAGCGTCTGCCGTATCGTGGCACGAATTCGCGCTGCAGAAGAGTGACGGGTGTGTTGTTCGAGTCCATATTGAAGGAGATGAGGCAGTCATCGCACCAATTCCGATGGAAACGACTCTGCCAATCCTAAACCGTGTCGAAGTTCTACAGCTCGATGATGGTCGCTATCGCGCGATTGGCGTTACATCTGCAACATCCAAGCTTCTTGTTGACGGTATCCTGGTCACAACCGCTGCGTGCTCCTCTTTCAGCTTTTGCTCCTTCTCGTCAGTCTTGCTGTATACGACACTCGGCAGTGCAGCGCAGCTTCGTCTTGTGCCGCTGGGAGCACTGGTCGCTAAAGAGTTCGTCGATACCCAGGAAAGTCGAGTTGTTGAGAGAGGTGCTCGAATAGTTGCCGTTGTTGGCGATCGAGCAAGTGTTATTCTGCAAATGCCTCGCGGAAATCTGGAAGGCACGTCGCCGCGGTTGCTTGTGTTGGGACTCGTCGCCAAGCAAATCGATCGTCTCCAGTACGTGAAAGCATTGGAGATGGGTCGTCGTCACCGCCTCGATCTCAACCTGCTCGTTGATTATGACCCGACTTCGTTTACGACGCGCTTTGCGGAACATCTCATCGATGCATTCCTGGTTACCCGACCGGCGACTGTCACAAGTGATCGCCTATGTCTCTTTATCACGAACTTACACGTCGTTGATGTCTGGGCAACGAAATACGGGCCGCAGCTGACGCCGTTCTTACCCACTACTCCCGAAAGCTCTACGTCAGATGTGCTCGTGGGCCAGAACAAAATGAATCAAGTCTGTCAAGCGATGATGGTCGCGCTGAAAGAGCGTGCAACCAGCCACCCCGAAGCACTGCTGCTCCCGTTTCTGACTGCAGCTGTGAAGCAATCACCGCCAGACTTCACCTCCGCACTCACACATCTGCAGCAGCTTGTGACGGGGTCTCGATCATCGACAGAGGCTGCCACCCGAGCGAAGCGTGCCATGAAGCATCTCATCTTTCTCACAGAAGTCGACTTGCTGTTTGACGAGGCCCTGGGCTTATACGACATTTCGCTCGTGCGCTTCGTGGCGGGATACTCGCAGCGGGACCCGAAGGAATACATGCCATTCCTGGATGAGTGTGAATCAGTAAGCGATGTCGTCATGCGTCAGTACAAGATTGATGTCCACCTCAAGCGATACGCCAAGGCTCTCACCCATATGTGCGACTTGTTGGGACGTGCGGATGTCAGCCCCGAGCTGGAGAAAGAGTACGAGCTCAAGGCGATTGAGCTTGTGGTTCATGGTGGCTTATACGATCAGGCCTTGACACTCTTCACACGCTCATCGTCTAGTAACGTGGCTCAACGGCTCCACTGCCGTGTGCTTGAACTCAAGGCCGAGCACTTGGTCAGCCAGAATCAGTTCGAGAATGCCGGATATTTGTATCTATCGGTCGGTGCGTACCGGTCTGCAATGCAGGCGTTCAAGAGTGCACGCGCGTGGCGCATGGCTCTTGCCGCAGCGTCCCGTGCAAAGCTGGACCCCGTCACCGAGTTGCGCGCGTTTGCAAACGAGGTCGCACAGGCTCTGATCAACCAGAATGACATCTCGGTGGATGATGTGCTGGCAGCGGCATCTATCTACGCGGACTATTGCGACGACGTGGACGAGGCTGTCGCGCTCTTGGTGGCCCATAAGCAGTGGAGCGAGAGTGTACGCGTCGCGCTGCTCCATCAGCGCGGCGATTTGGTCGAGACGGACGTGGAGACGGGCGTCGCAGTCGCGTACGATGCGTTGTGTGACGACATCGCGCAGCGCCAGCACGACTACGTGGTCCACTGGAAGCGTCTCACCACGATCCGCGAGCAGAAGCGCCTGTTCAAGTTGCATGGCATCGACGGCTCGCGGTGGGAAGACGGCACGACCCACGACGACGCGCAGAGTGTGGTCTCTGGAGCCGGCAGCGCCGCCGACAGTGCGCTCTCGGCAGCGTCGTCGCTGCGGTCGGTCGGCAGCCACAACAGCGCGATGCGCGGCATCGGCAACTTCTCAAACAAGAGCCTCGCGACGGCGACCTCGAGCCACTTCTACGCCACGCAGTCGATGAGCCATCCAACCGACGCAGCCGCGGCGGCGTACAAGAGCAAGCGGTACGGCGGTATGCCGTCGCGTGCCGAGCGTCGTCGCCGCATCAAGGAAGGAAGCGCCGAGGAAGAGGCCCATGTCGTCAAGCAGCTTCAAGCGAACGCGCCCAGCGCGGCGCTGCTCCGCGAGACGCGCGACGTGCTGCGTGCGCTCGTGTTCTTTAATCGCGTGGCCAAGGCCGAGACGCTGCAACATCAGCTGAGTGCGTTCGAGGCGACCGTACGGGACGAGTATCCGATGGCGCAGGTGCTGCCGACGGAGACGCAGGCAGAGACGACGACGGCGACGACGGAGATGGAGACGACGATCGCATGGCGCTTCCCGGCATTGCTTTGACGGACGTGGAAGATGGTCACTAACTAGTCACTATTATGGAGTCGATAGGATAATCCAGTCAATCCACTTGCGACTGGGTGTTCCATCCAAACAAAAACTGGCCTTCTTTTTTTGTTGTGGGTGGAATTGACCGTGTTCAAATCCGACTCGACGACACGAGAACATGGCCGAGGCTCGGATGCTGGCTCTGCTCGTCGCTACGGCGCTGTTGCTGGCGGCGCCAAGCGTGCGGGGCGACGCGAATGCAACCAACGCGACGACGACGGCGCCGCCCGCGGCCACGCAGCTCTGCGACGCGCAGCTGCTTTTCCAGAAGCTCTATGTGCTCATGCCGGCGATCAACCAGTGCGCCACCGAGAGCGACTACTTTATCAAGCCCGCCAATCTCTCGCTGCCCTCGAGCGAGAGCCTCGCCAAGTACTGCGGCAGCAAGAACTGCTCGTTGCTCTCGCAAGAGCTGGACAACGCCGGTTTGCCGTCGTGCAGCGTGCCTGTGGGCAACACGACCATGCCCTTCAAGGTCTTTTTCAAGAACATCAAAGACCACTGCGAAAGTTCATCGGCATCCAATTCCTCGACTCCTTCGACGCCCTCAAACCGCGCGACCAGCAGCGACCATGCTCTCACGATTTGGCTGGGAATGATCTCGATGGCGATCGCGACACTCGCAGCTATCCTGTAGGACCATGGTGGGGCACCAGACAATGCTACAAAGCTGTTCTTGCCGTGCTCATAATGGAATTAAATATGCTGGCTCGTGGGTAATCAACGTCGAGGAGGTCCAAGACGCAACACGTGGTTGTGTCTGTAGAGGGTCGTGGCGTGAGGGGATCGGGTGGTTCTTACTCCACGAGCACGTCGATAAAGTCGCCGAATGTGTTGAGCAGCATGGACGTCTCGTTGCTGTCGAGCACACTGGAGAAGAACGAGATGCTCGAGTTGAACAATTCCGCAAAAGAATCGTCAGACGCATGGGTCGTCGTGCCGAAACTCGAACCAAATGCATCTGCGTGAATCGTGGCAGTGGGCACCACCTCGTCAAACTCATCCGATAGGTCGTCCTCCACACCAATACTGCTTTCACCAAACGTATTTTCATCGATCTCGGCAGGCGAGTCAACTGGACTGGGCTCGACAAAAACGTCAGACTCTTCATGGCCATCCTCCACCGCCGTGAATGTCTCGCTTCCAACGTTGGTGTCGGCTTCATCCTCTTCTTCACTGGACAGATACTCGAACCGACCTGAGTCGACGAGCACCGCGTCATCATTGGCTGGTATCGGCACAACTTCCTTCATGATCTCATCAGCCACTTCACCGACGAAAAGAGCAACATCGATCATCTCGTCCAGCGAAGGCATCATCTCGTACAAGCTCTTCACAACAGGAGCTAATGTCTCAATACCCGTCGCTTTACTCACTGACGAGCCAGCCTTCTTGTAATTCTCGGCATCCAGCGACTCGCGGACAAGATCCTGACAGAGAAGGAAGGCATCGTACACTTCTTCACTGTTCACAGTCTCGTACACAAACTTGAGCACATAGAATGCGTTCTGTGGGCCCAGGTACTTGATCAGTAGGTTCACGCCATCCTTGGTGGTGTCGACAAGCTGCTGTTCGGAGAACATCTCATTAATGTCGGGCACAAGCGCTTGCGTCATACGGTATGTTGGCACGGCAATGGCGTACGCGATCACGCTCGTGGAGATGCTGCCGGTCCGTTCCATTCCGTGCCACAGTGCATTCGAAACTGACGGCGGGATCACATAACTTGCCGTCCTCACCGACGAACCGACGAGTCCCGTGACACGGTGGGCTGTCGAGAAGGCTCCGTGCGTGATGCCACTGGCAACGTGACGGGTGGTGCGAAGCGCGAGGCCACCGGATGCCACCAGCGCCGACGACGCGAGCGACTGGGACGACGAGACCGCACCGGACAGCGTGCGGCCCCCAAAAGAGATAGCCGAGGCAGGAAGCGCGGCAGCCGTCGACACGCCTGAGGAGACGAACCGAACAGGCAAAAAGATGAGCTGCGAGACGACGCCTGGTGCTTGCGTGGTTGTCGCCACGGTAGGTTGGACTGCCTGTGTCGATGGCTCTGCCTCTACAGGTGCTTCAGCCTCGAAGAGAACCCCTTCAACCACAGGCCCTTCTCCGTCGGATCCACTGCCATTCTCTTCAGCCGCGGCAGTTTCACCTTGTGAATCTTGGAGTTCACGTTCGCCAAACAAGTCAGCCGTGGCGGTCGTGGATTCCTCTGCGGGGGCTTGCTGCTGCCACGACTCGGAAAGCGAGTTCGCGACATGCCGTGTCACTTTGATCGGCGCCGTGACCGCAAACGACGTGGCTTGGTACGCCGCTCGCCCAGCGACCACATACGGAAAGAGCACGAGATTTGCGGCCGTCGACGCCACATTCAGCGTCGTCTGTAGCGCGGACCGCGCCGGTGCACTTTCGGACTCGCTCGGGATAGGCGGCTCTGTCGTCGTGGTCGTCGCCATGGGATCTACTGGAGTCGGAGGCGAGAGACCTTCGTGATTACCTCCAGCCAAGTGTGGGTCCATTTTCGCCGTGAAGTTGTCTTGTCCCACAAACCCCCACTTCCCAGGACTCAGCTGGCATCAGATTTTAATTCTGATCGCATCTGAGGAAATAGAGATGCCCAACTGCTCACATGACAGTGCCCTCGTCATCATAGTGACAGTGATGAATCGATTTGCAAACCGGTAGAAACCGGTATGCCCATCTACCTTGCTCCAAATTGTACTGATACCCGTCTAAAGCGATCAAACCGGCCACAACTTGTCGATGTCGGAACAGCCAGCTCCTGTGAGCTTGAACCAGAACCGGGCCGTCACCTTTGATACGCGAGAGGAAAAACTTGTTATATCAGTACACAGATCAATAAAAAGAATAAAACATACTCAATCCACTAATACAAGGTTGATTGGTCCCTTTCGAAAACTATGCTCGGAAGAGATGTGCGACAGTTTGCGCCCTATCCCTACAGCTAGAATTATCCGGCTTTGGCGGGTACATGCGTCTATTTAGGTAATTTTATCAATGTATTACTGTCGTTTTGGTAATTAAGCGCCCTCGCGTGCGGGGCTCTCCTCCTTCCAGAGTTCCTGCTCCCCCATCTCCTCTTCCGAGAGCTCCATCTCGACCGGCTGCTCGCGGGTTCTGCCTCGGACATTCAACTCACTCTCCCCCACACGCGAGAGAGTGAGTGTGTGCGAAGGCGAGGGGAGTGAGAGAAGAGATCCGCGAGGGACCGAACGGAACGGACGGACGGTCGGACCACACGACGGGAAAGGAAAGCACAGAGACCGACCGGCGCGGCAGCAGACACTCGACAGTGAGGGGGGGGGCATGCGAACATGGGCAGCTCGGGTCTCTCGACGCACTCCAACTCGCACTCGCACTCGCCGTTTTCCAAGTCACCCAACATGTTGAAAGACGGCCGGGACGGCAGCGTCGCGTCGCCCACATCCTCGTACTACATCGAAGGCCCGTGGGACAAGCGCGAGCGTCACTTTAAGAACGTGCTGCTTCATGTCTGTTCGTTCATCTTGATCCTCGAGTTTGCCGAGCGCGTGAGTTACTATGGAATCAACCAAGGTTTGAAGAACTACATGGGACGGCTCAAGTGGTCGCAAGTCGGCTCGAACTCGCTCAAGTCGACCTGGACCTCGATCTGTTACCTGTCGCCGCTGCTTGGTGGCTATATCGCTGACGAGAAATGGGGCCGCTTCCGAACGCTGTGGGTGTTTGGTGTGTGGTACACTATTGGTGCATTCCTGCTTGCGCTCTCGGCGTACCCGGCTATCATGGAGAAGCACACGACTATCGCGAATATCATCTGCCACGTAGGTCTGTTTGGCTTTGTGGCTGTCGGTACGGGCGCTATCAAGGCCAATGTGATCACATTCGGCGCCGACCAGTTTGATCCGAACGATCCGAACGAAGTGACGCAGAAGGAGAAGTTTTTCAGCTACTTTTACATTGTCATCAACCTCGGCGCGATCTTCTCGTACGGCTATCTCTCGGTGCTCTGTGTCGAAGGCTCCGGATTGATCCCGCAGAATTACGGCTACTTTGCTAACTTTGTGATCACCGGCGGTATCATGGTATTCGCATACGCGCTCTTCTTTATCGGCACTCCACGGTTCGTGCATTTCGCTCCTCAGGACAGTGCGCTCACCAAGCTGTGGTCCATTGTGCGAGGTAACTGCGCCTACAGCTACGAGGCGCGGATGCTCTACTATGGTCTCATCGCCTTTGGCGCTGCCTTCCCGATCAACTTGCTGGCGGCTTTTGTCGCGGATGTCTCAAGTGCAGGACAGTTTCTTTCGTATGTGGTCGTCGTGCTCTGCCTCCTCGGTATGTATTCGTGGATCCGGTATGGAATGAACACGGCGTACATGGACAAGTCCAAGGCCTCAAACGGTGGACGATTCAACGATGAAACCGTCGACGATGTGAAGATGGTGCTTCGTGTACTACCGTTTGCTTCTTTCATGATCATGTGGGAGTGTGCATACGATCAACTGGATGCCAACTTTCAATCCATCGCTCAGCAGTGTGATCTCCGGTTGGGCCCGGATACGCCGTCAGATACGACCGCTCCACAAATCCCTGGCGCGAGTCTTGGTATTTTCGATCCACTCACGATCATCGTGCTGATTCCCGTGCTTGACAACTTTATCTACCCATTCTACAGCCGGGTTGTCGGTCGACCGCCAAGCGCGTACGGCAAAGTGCTCACGGGACTGATTGTGGCTGCATTGACCATGTTCTGGGCTGGCGGATTTGAAGTGATTCGACGGAACACGGATGAACTGAGTTTCACCAACTCTACGGGTACCTTCCCGGTCCTGGACAACGGATCGTCTCAACCGATGAACGACATCTCTTGGGGTTACGCTGTGCCCATGTACGTGATGATCGCTGTCGCCGAGTGTCTCATCAACGTGACAGCATACGAGCTCTTCTACACGGAAGTGCCGATATACCTCAAGAGCACATGCCAAGCAATTAACCTCTTCATGGTCGCCATGGGCAGCAACCTGACATCGACGTTCACATTGATCTTTCAAAATTCCATCAAGGATTCTCTCAACCACGGCCATTTCGAGTACATGTTCTACACACTCGGTGCAATCAGCATCGTGAACATTGTGGGCTACGTGATCGTGATGCAGTGGATGGAGTTCGGCATGAATAAGGACGAGGACGAAGGCTCACTATACGACGACGTGAATCTGGTGGATGAGCAAGGCAACGATATCACACAACGGCAACGACACTCTTCATTTGAGAGTATTTCCTTATCAAGAGGATAGGCTCACAACAAAGGTGGTCAGGAGTCGTTGGATTGGGGTTGGAGAAGGAAATCTGTATGATATACGTCAGGTAGAGACTCTTGCGTGTGCCCATTGTGTTTGTGTTGTCGCTCTCATTGAGAGTGACGCGTGTGGTACACACTAGACTTGACAGTTTCGATAGCCTCTGTGCTCACTCTCACGCCACAAGAAAGATCGTCAGTTAGCGATCCACAGAACTTTCTTGCTCCCACTCTCTGGACAAATGAGTCTTTTGCCGGCATGGTCGCGTCATGCGGGATCTCCTCTGACCACATCTTATTCCGCGAAACGAATGTCGTTTTGGATACGGTACTCGAAACGCCAGCCCAGCCACGCCACGCCCGCGAAATTGAATGGAAGGCACGCACCATTGTACATGGTGACATTGAGCCGGCGCGGTGGCGGAAGGGGGATTCACAGCTGTACTGTATCGAAGAAAACGTCAGCGTTCCATTCTGGATCCGGTCTAACCTCATATGGCTACATTTTACCGTATATTGATTCGTCAAAATATTGTTCTTCACTCATTTGATTGGTCAAAACCGTGTCACTTGAAGCGGGCCGTGGTCTTCTCCCACAATTGGGCACGTGCCAGCTCAGTCTGCACACCGAGTCCGTGGATCTCTTGCTGCAGCCGTTGTAGCTGCGTCTTGATGCGTAGCAGCGGTGTCGTGTCCGCCACGCGCGCATTCGCCTCCTCCAGCAGTGGTATCCGCGCCTGCGCCTGCGTCTCGAGCTCACTCAGCACACGTGCTCGTGCGTCCACAGTGTCAGTGAGACCCTGTGCGGACTGCTGCGCCACTCGGAGCCGTTCCGCGATCGCCTTGACCTGTGCACTTTGGGCATGGTACTGCTGCTCCAGTCGTACCTCGAGCTGCTGTGTGGTCGCGGTCTCACGTTGACGAATCTAGTCGCAGAGAGTACAGGATAGGCGGATGGTTGGTCAATGGATCACACCAGAATGCGATTCGTACCTTTGAAGATTCCCGCAGCGTCTCACAAGTCGAGGTTTGGCAGTTGAAAATGGTTTCACGCTGCCTCAATAGCGTGTCGAGCCGCGGACGCCATGTGCTCGCTTGTTGGGCTTCTTGGTGGCGCACGTAGTCTCTCCAACGTTCCTGCAGCTTTGACTGTAGCCGCTCGACTTCACGTTGCCATGCGGTAGCGTCCACACGCGAGTGGATCATAGTCGTAGCCTCCTCATGGTGTTCTGAGTGCAGAGTCAATTCCGACTCCCGGACGATCAGCCAGCGAGCGTCGATGCCACCATGTTCATTTTCAAAATCGTCGTCGAGGAACGGCGAGGACGCCGTTGAGTCTCCACTGTCGCCCATGTCATGGTCGTCCGATTGCACTTCCCACTGCTCATCTGCCTCCATTGTATCAATCGCATCTCGTGGGTAGATCGGTCGCTGCCGGTGTGGTAAAGTCGCTCGAAGCGCTGCGTCACTTAGTGAGTTGAGAAAAAGCACAACGTGAAGTCCACAACCTCGGGTCAGTGTTGCAGCACTCAACATCGAGAGCTCGGCGCCGTCGACTCCGACACGCTCAGCAGCAAGCAGCAACAGCTGAGCGCGTGATACTGGTGACAGTGCGTCGTCATGTATCCGGTGATGGTCCTCGTCAAGTGTGTTGCTCATAAATCCCAGTAGCCAGGTGCTAAAGCGACACAACTCCGTGAAGCGATCGTGCGGGGATTGAGTCCACGAGGGTAGGGACCGAGATTCACTCGCAAAGTGATGTCGAGTCAGTCGCCTCTGAAGTGCGGCACCGTTGCCGCCACTAGATAGCAGCATGAGTCGATCGTACAATAGTTCCATCGCCATGTCCTCGTGCCGTTGAGCCAGCTCTTCCTCGGTCGTGGGAGACTCGACGGGCTGCTGTCCCCGGCGGGTCCCCTCTTCGGAGGACGATGACCGTGATGAGTGTGCCGATCGCGGTGCTCCGTCGCTTTGTTGAGACGGTGGGCGAGAACCTGCAGGTGATGGCGCTGGCGTGGGTGATGCATTCGCTGTCTTTCGACGGATGTTTTCAGAGTCGGGGGTTCCTTCACGTATCCGTTGCACGGCTTGAATCGTCTGCTTCTGATCGCATGAGATAGTTTCTCCTGGCGTGGTTAACATTGGTGTTGCTGGGCGTCTTTGGCACGCCTCCCACACTTGCTCTACTGTTGGTCGCCGCGTCGCATCTAACGAGACCATCCGCGTCACGAGGCCACGCAAATGTTCACTGTAACAATCTGGTATGGGATCGTAATCGCCCTTGTTGATCTTCTGGAAGAGACCGTACAAATTGAGTCCCTCAGACTTGAACGGTGAACGCAGCATCGCCAGCTCGTACAAAATGCATCCAAGTGACCAGACGTCACTCTTCCAATCGTATCCTTCGCCCTTGAGCACTTCCGGCGACATGTACAGTGGGGTGCCTACTTTCGAGTGTGCCTCCAATGTGTTTTCGCTTAGGTGGCGACCGAGTCCGAGATCGCCGACTTTGACAGTTCCTTGCGTCGTGAGGAAGATATTGGCGGGCTTGAGGTCGCGATGCATGATGCGTGAGCGATGCAGATGCAGAATCGCGGCACAGAGTTGCGAGAAATACCGCCAGATGGTGCGCTCGTCGAGGCGTACTTGACGCTCGTTGGCCTTGCGGATTTGTCGCTTAAGATCGCCCGCATCGGCCCATTCAAATGCAATATACAGCTCTTTACCATCAAGGAAAGCGTCCAGGTACTGCACGATGTTCTCATGAGCGACCGATTGCACAAGCCGTACCTCTTTCAACGTCTTCTCTCGGGCCCGAGCGTCCATGAGGTCAAAGATCGCGATCTTCTTGAGCGCAACAGCCACGCCATCACGGCACCGTTGAGCCTTGAATACGACCGAGAATTTGCCCTTTCCGATGGGTCGCAGCACTTCGTAGTCGGCCAGACACCCGCCGACTGTGAACAGCGCGCGCTGCGCATCCGTAAGCAGCTCCATGCATTCGCCAACACGTGATCCTTCGCTCGTCAAAGTACGGGATCGTGAGCCGCGAAAGGACGCGGAGGCATCGCACATTTGATTATTATTCTAGTACTCCGTGCACTTCGAAGCTGAAGCTGGGCTGAACGAAAAAAAACAGTGGCATAGGCAGGGGCGCAAACGAACTGTGATTACAGTGCGTGCTTATCGCTATTCCCAACATCTATCGACTTGTTCATGCTTTCTTGATCTCTGTTCGTGCACACCAGTCACGAATCAGCAATGTGGACATCAAACTCCACGCAGCCTACGTACCGAATGTATAAAGCACTTTGAGATGCTCTTGCTTGTCGTCGTCAATGAATCGAAACTGGGCCATGTAGCGGCCGCGATAAAACACCCCGGAGGGGGCATCCATCCATTCGTTTCTTGGGTACACGAACTCGTACGGCTGTGATCGGGGTGCGTACGAGCCCAACACGATCTCGTCGGAGGTGGAGAGTACCGTCTTCTTGACTTTGTTGCGGAAGCGCAAGCCACTCACAATGGCCTGGTTCACACGGAACTTGATAGCAAACTTGTAGCGCACGCCTTCGTTCATGACGAATGGAGTGGACCGCATGTGGTTGATGCCCTCGGGTGTGTCCAGTCGGTACGTGGCTTCCGCTCGCTCGTCCTCGAAGACTACTTTGAATTCCTCCACGACCACGCGTCGCTTGTCGTTCAAGTCTGCGATCAGGCCGCATGAGCGAAATAGCATTTTCTTCCTTGTCATCGACGTGAGCTGCACCTACCTCCCAAATCGCCCTGCGCGGCAGCGCCGAGCAGCGTCTCCTTGTACCGGCGAAGACTCTCATCTTCTGCATCCAGACGAAGCAGTTCCTCCACATTCCCCACCGCGAGCTCGCTCATCTGTACGCCATAGCAATCAAATCGTTAGCTACGGCTTCTCTTCAGTGACGGCCATGAGCCACACGCACGCGGTAGTCGCTGGCATCCTCCACACCGCCGTCCGCTGAGATCTGCGACGCCGTGTCGCTCATCGCGTCGCTCTTATTGCTCCCCCCGTCAGGTGGAGCTCTAGAGAAGGTTGGTGCAGCCGCGATGGCCAGGGTTTTCTATGGATCGGTCAGTGATCCATTAGCATTCGCTGAAGCTTCCGCAAGCTTCAACCTGATCTTCCTGTGTGGCCGCTCGTAAGAATCCTCGAGTTCCGTTCCGCACGCTTTTTTACGATGAGGTTTTTACGACCGGCTCAAAAATCTACGATTGTGTGGTCCACATGATTTCATCAGCGACCATCACTCTGGGTCATAGCGTACTGGTTGGTAGCCAAGACGACGCCCACCCAGTCAAAAGCGTCACCTCCAGCCGCTTGGCACGACCTCTCTCGCCCTCTTGATCTAACCGCACGCAGCGCGTGACCACCATGCCCAAGGCCTCGAAGGGAAAGCCGAAGCGTGCGTCGCCACTCGAGAAGCAGCTCGCGTACGACGACAAGCCGTGGTACGACAAGAAGAACAAGAATGCCGACGTCGACATGAGCGACGACGACGATGACGGCGCGGACGTCGTGCCCGAGAGCCTCACACGCAAGACGCTCGCGCTCGCGCGTGAGCAGCAGGCCGAGGAGGCTGCGCGTGTGGAGCGCCAGACTAAGAAGGTGGCACCAGCGACGTCCGCGGCGAGCCGCGCCTCGGCCAAGTTTGCGCGCGCCGAAGTTGATGAGAGCAGCGAGGAAGAGTTGGAGGACGATGAGGATATGGACGACGGCGACTACGAAGGCGACGATCTCGTGCGTATCAACGATGGCTACGTCGAGGAGATTGAGATGGATGAGGAGGACGAGGAGGTGTTGGCCAACTTTATGATGGGCGGTGCCGAGCGTCGCAACCTCGCGGATATTATCATGGACAAGATTTACGAGAAGGAAGCTCGCGAGCGTGGCGATATGGATGATGGAGATGACTTTGCCCAGCGCCAGGAGTTCGATCCCAAGATTGTGGAGGTCTACACCGGTGTGGGTAAGCTCCTGCAGCGGTACACATCGGGCAAGCTGCCCAAGGCGTTCAAGGTCGTGCCTAGCCTGACCAACTGGGAGGACATTCTGTGGCTCACGAACCCGGACAAGTGGTCGCCGCACGCGATGTGGGCGGCGACGCGCCTGTTCGCGTCTAACTTGAACCCGAAGATGGCGCAGCGTTTCTTCAACATCTTTCTCCTCGAGCACGTGCGTCAGGATATTCGTGATAACAAGCGACTCAACTTTCACTTGTACATGGCGCTCAAGAAGGCGCTGTACAAGCCACAGGCGTTCTTCAAGGGCATTATCATCCCACTGTGCGAGAGTCAGAACTGCACGCAGCGCGAGGCCGCGATTATCGGCAGTGTGCTCGCCAAGGTCTCGGTGCCGGCGATCCACTCGGCAGCCACGCTGATGAAGCTCGCGACCATGCCGTACTCGGGTGGTAACAGCATCTTTATCCGTGTGCTGCTCAACAAGAAGTACAGCCTGCCGACGCGTGTGATCGCCGAGCTGAGCAAGCACTTTTTGCGATTCACGTCCGACACGCGCCAGCTTCCCGTGCTCTGGCATCAGTCGCTGCTCACGTTCGCCGAGCGGTACAAGAACGACATCTCCCGCGCGGACAAGGAGGCTATGAAGGCGCTGCTCAAGCAGCACTTTCACCACCAGATCACGCCCGAGATCCGACGAGAGCTGTTCATGGAGTAAGCATTTTAGTGTATGTTCTCCCACAATGTATATAGAATCTGATAGAACGCTCTCTATTCGGATGTGGCTTGATCTTGGGCATTGGGAGCTCCTCACAGAGAAACGAAAGGATCCATCGAAGAGACGACCAGCGATGGCCGACGACGCGCCGACGATCGAACTCGAGCAGACGCTGTTCCAGGAGCAGCGCGTGTGGTTCTACCACGTGCCAGCAGCCCATGTGAGCACGCTCGCGCCGCGCGCGGACGCGTGGGACCCGGAACATCCGTTCCTCACGGGCTCACTGCAGGTGCTCCAGAAGGGCGACGCTTGCTGGATCCGCATGTACGAGCCGCCCAAGGAAGAAGCGCCCGACGGCGCCGAGCGCACGCTTTTCGCACAATGTCCCGTAGAGATCTCCAAGGAGCTCGCGCTCGAGTTGTACGTGCAGGACTGTGCCGACTCGTCGCGCTACTTCATGGTGCGTGTCGAGGACGACGCCTCCAAGCGCCGCGCGTACCTTGGCATCGGCTTCCCGGAGCGCGCGAGCGCGTTCAATTTCAAAGCCTCGCTCCAGGATTATGTTAAGTACGTCCATCGCCAGATCGAAGTGGCAGCGATGGCCGCGCAGGCTGCTGATAGTAAAGACGCCGGAAGTGCCGAGGATGGCGTGGCATCGCCACGCTCCCAGGATCTGAGCATCCCGAAGGGTGCGACGATCCGGATAAATCTCAAGCTCAACAGTGGTGCTGCGGCAGAGAACCAGCAGGGTCAGCCACGCCGCCGCACGAGCTCGGAAGGCCAAGAACGCAGTGCAGCGTCCCCTGCAAAGATCCCGCTGATCCCACCCCCGCCGGCTGATCCGCTCGCGCTCGCGTCCCCATCGAACAAGGCTGCGCAGACGTCTAAGCCCAGTGCCGTGGATGAAGATGAGGACTGGGGAGATTTTACATCTGCCTAAGTGTGACATTACGTTAAGAAGATAAGGCCCCAAACAGAAGCAAGACATCATTGAATACATCGCATCACACTGACCATTTTTTGTCACAAGACTGACCAACCTATCCACGGACAATCTTGAAACGTCGCGCCGCTTGGCGATGGGCACTTGCAGTGATGCCGTCGCGTTCAATAAGCCAACTACGGCGGCGACGGCAACGACGACACCCGTCGATCTCATCCGATGGCTCCATCGCTTCCGACCGAAGCGATACGCTGGACATCAATGGAAAACAGCGCTCGCTCACGACGCCACGCACGAAGCGTCGAAGTATTACGCATCTCAACGAGCTCGTGCGTCGAGAGAAGGAAGAACACAAACTTCAGCGACGCCTAGAAGAATCCACCACAGAAAAACCTATCACGCCGATCGACATTGAGCACAAGATGGAGTCACTGCTGGAGTCTCCTACGCATCCACAACAGACACCAGAACCGCGTCTTATCCGAGTGGCTGTACGATGTCGCCCGCGCAAGTCGAGTTGCGTGCTACGAAGACGAGGAGTGACGGACAACAAAGGCGATCCCAACGCCATGGACGACGACGAAGACTTCAATGAGAGCGAAAGCGACACGAGTGGCGATAGTCTTAGTGTGCGTTTGCCCTCTGATAGCATCATTGAGTACGATAGTCCACCAGCATCATCGCGCTCAGGGGACCACCTGCCCGCAATCTCGGTGCCTTCGCATGTGCTAGCTCTGGGTGGCCACGGCCCACGTCGCAGATTCGACTTTGACTGCGTCTTCCCTCCGTGGAAGAAGCAACGGGACGTTTACGATGCAGTTGCGTACGAAGCGATTGAGGACGTTTTCACAGCCGCTCGCTGCTTTGCTACCGCGTCAACCCGAAACGGAAGCGAAGATGTCGACGCTCGTGTAGCAGCTCACGCGACTATTGTTGCGTACGGACAAACAGGAACCGGAAAGACGTATACAATGGGTATGCTTCAGCATTCAGACCCGGAGATGGATGAGCAAGAGCACGGCATCATCCCCCGTGCTATCATCCACATTCTGTCGCACATTGACGAGTACAATCGTAGTGTTGAGAGTGAGGAGAGCCACACGCGGCTAGTGGCGTCGATGTCTTTCCTTCAGATCTACCTCGAGACCATCCAAGATCTCCTGGTGTCACCGCGACGAGGCAGCAGCACTCATGCGAGTGGAGGTCGACGAGCTAGCGTACCGGGACAGCCTGCTGAGGGTCTTCAAGTCCGATTGGATCCGGCGACAAACCAGTTCTACGTTTCTGGTCTGAGTGAGTTCCCTATCGTCGACGTATCTGACGCACGCACGCTGCTAGAGTTAGCGACCCACAATAGAGTATTGGCAGCGACCGCTCGCAACAAGACCTCCTCGCGAAGTCACACACTACTCACCATCAGTATCAAACGGCAGCGCATTCGTTCGATCGACTCGCAGCATGACGGCTTCGATGACGAGAGGTTTGATAATGATGACGCCATCGACCCTGATGGGTCATTCACGGTGTCGTTTGTTGACCTCGCTGGGTCCGAACGTGTGGAAGGGGCACTCCATTTTCTGCACGCGACACGAAAGCGACAGGAACTCCGCATCCGCGAGGCCAAGTTCATCAACCGATCGCTGAGTGCACTGGGTAGTGTGATTGCCGCGCTCTCGGCTCAAGACGATCGACGAGGCAGGAAGATTCACCCGTTCGCGCGTAAACCACGAACACTTGTTGCTGGTAAGCCAGGATCTCCACGGTCTCCTGGCAAAAAATCGGCTGCACAGCATATCCGCTTCCGTGACTCACAGCTAACCAAACTACTGCAGTCGCGACTGGTAAACGGCAACGGACGACTCGTTTTGATCGCGACGATCGACGACCGCCCGGCAAATCTCACCGAGACATTGTCCACATTGAAGTTTGCGTTCCAATGTCGTCGAGTCGACCTCAGTCAGACGCGGTCCAAAGCTGAGGCTGCCCGCAAGCAGCGTGAGGAGACTTTACTAAAGCAGGTATTTGCGGAGGTGAAACTCATGTACGAGGAACGTGAGGCTACCCTCCACAAACAGTACCAAGCTCGGATCGAGGAACTGGAAGAGCGATTGCGTTGTCTGGAGAGCGAGCAGCGCGAAGCGATCGCCAGAAACGCTACGGCGTCACAATCAGATGCCGCGTATGTCGCGTTGTGCTCACTTACTGATATTGCTAGACGAAAACAGGGCCAAAGCGTGCTGGAACGTCGCCCACTTGATTCCTTCGAGGATGAGCGTGGAATGGTCACGTTCGTCGCCGATCTGTATCAGCAGCTCAAAGAAGCACTTCACTGTGAACCTGACTTGCGACGGCGATCTCGGTCGTCAAGTCAGCGTCGCCATTCGAAATCGAACGAGCAAAACGAGGCAGGGAGCGCTAGTACTAAGGAGACGATGCAGCCACTCGGGACTGTCGAGAACGCCAAGCAGTGCTCGCCGAGTGAGATTCGTTCCGCCACAACAAAATCATCAGTTGGACAAGCGGGTGCCGACTCTACGAGCGCCGACTTCCAAGCATTGGCAAGGTTCATGTTCACTTCTGGGATGCTCGCGAATATTGCCGTGAGCTCTGATGAAGAAGACTGCGAACCATACAGTCAGATATAAAGAAGTTGAAATCATGTCTATGCATGGGACCCGTTGGTGGTATTGATTACAGTGATCGTTACAAGCACCCATTCTGCATCCAACTCGGGAAACCGAGATGTGTGCTTACGTCGATCCCCTCGTCCGTGTCGTCTTCGTGGATCTAATACGACACAAACGAACGACGCGCGATCGTCAACGCGGCCTCTCGCGGGATGCGGAATGAAGTCTGCATGCTCGAGAGGCACTGCTCCTGGAAAAACTCGCGAATGAGCTTCTGCAGCGACTGGCACGCAAATTTGTACAGCGCCTGGTACGACTCCGGGCGCTGACGGAGCTGGTCGGGCGAGATCGCCCACTCGGCAATGCACAGATTGTACCAGTACTGTTCGTTTTCGCCCAGCTCGTAGAAGTGGCGCGACACGCGACGCACAGCGCACAGCGACGCGCCGTCCAAGAACCCGAGGATGGTCTTAAGGTTCTCCTCGCAAGCACAGTCGAGCAAGTCCAAATGACGCGTCGGTGGCGCAGTGGCGTGCTGGCCTTGCTCGTGCTTGATCAGCTGCTGCATCTCTTGACGCCGGAAGAGAAACGCGGCGAGATGCCAGTCGGCGCCGTACGTCGGCGATGTCGCGGTCGAGAACATGGACATTGGATGCACGATCAGCGCGTTGCATTGCTCGTTGTCGGGAGCCTCATGGTGCGCTCCAAGGAGCGTAAAGTCGGCGCGGCGCGTGGTCGTCGACATTCGGGATCTTCAAGCGTCCGTTGCGAAAAAGCGACTGACAGTGGGTAGGTACGTGGCGGGAACAGCAGTGACGGCATCGCAACAGACGTCAGCACGCGCGCTATATCCGTCGACACACTCCACCCACGCGAATGTACAGATACACACACACACATACAGGAAGCTCTAGTCAAATGTATACCCACATACACGAAGAAGAGAGTGGAAGCGTCGTCTTGTTGGAAAATGCTGAAACAGGGGAAAGGGGGTTACACCGCTTAAATACTAGCCTCTGTGCGTATGCCCTGTCAAATCCGTTGCAAACTTCAACATTCACGCAATCACGTGGAGTAACCTGTCGGTTCGGGTTATGCTGCCTTTTCATTTGGGTCGGGTTTGTCGACCCGGTTTCAATTGATGGCCCGCGGTACTCACCTCCCATTCCCAAAACGCGGTTGGTTGGGTAGTACTACACATTTGGAAGTTTGAATTCCCCCACATTCGGTGACTCGCTCTTCGTCCTCGTCCTCGTCGGTCCCATGCCGATGGTGCCGTCTTCCAAGAAGCACGGCGACGCCGACGCTGCGTTCTGCACGCCCGTGCGGCGCACGTCGCATGCTAAGGCGAGTCCCAGTCCCAGCGTCGTCGTAATCACTACCGCCGCCGGCTCGTCGACGCCCAACGGCAGCGTCGCGAACGACATGAGCGACGTCGCGGCGACGTCCACCAAGCGCAAGCGCCAGAGCATCGGCGGAAGCAGTGTCAAGACCCTCGACAACTGCCTTGTCAGCACAAACAAGAAGCGCGCTCGTACGTCGCTGAGTGGACCGGGCACACCCGGCAAGGCAACACCCATGGATGTGCTGCGCGAACGCGACGTTGCCAAGCGGTTTATCGAGCTCGAGGTCACGGAGGCCTACCGCGCAATCCGCAAGCAGACAGGTGCACTCGGCGGGAATGCTGCTGGTGGTGCGATCTATGGCGA